>VDFB02125164.1:0-24912 GCA_007258455.2 Sequoia sempervirens | reverse complement strand
TTTTGTTGTGGGTTTAAGTTCTTTTGAGGATAGACAAGCTATTTTAGATCATGGTTTAAGGGTTTGGGATTCTCATCCCCTTTCCTTCAGGCTTGGGTTGTTTCTTTTAACCCTTTGAAAGAACCTTTGGATGTGATGCATATTTGGGTAATATTTCTCTATCTTCCCTTATAGTTCTAGTGTTCCTCTACCTATGAGGGAAGTGGTAATGCTATTGGTAGATATTTGAAAGTGGATATGGCTTCCGAGAATTTTACTCATACTTCCCTTGCTAGGATTCTGGTGGAGGTTGATCTATCGAAGGATTTACTTGGTGAGGTTGTGCTGTAGATTAATGGTTGTTCTTGGTCTCAAATTTTGGATTATGAGGGTCTCCATTTTCATTGCAGACGTTGTTTTTCTATTGGTCACTTGGCTCGTGATTGCTCTAGAGGATCCTACCCTATTTCTTCCTCTACCTGGTGGAATAATTCATTTCGTGAACACTTAACAATTCATCCTACTATTGACTCTACTTCTTATGATGATGACTCTAGGCCTTATTCTCCTTTTGTGAGTTTAATATGAGAGTTGTGATGGATGTTTCTCCTCAAGTGTAGGTTTATTCTACTCCACTTGATTCGGTTGAGGTGGTTGCTACACCTTTTGTGGATATTGTTGTGCGATCTATGGATTTGGCTTTCCCTAATGTTGTTTGTGCTGCCTCCCCCGAGGTCCATGTATTGGAAAATGTTGTAGTAAGTCTTGCTTCTTTGGGCATGGTTTCAAATGCTTTAACTGAAGTATCAGCTATTCCTTTGGTTTGGTACTCCAAAGGGGAGTCTTCCCCTTCTAATCAAAATTTCTCGATCTTAATTTCTAATTCTCCTTGGACAATGGTTCACAGAAAGAAGAAACATTTTTCTAAGAAGGTCATAGTTTCATTTAACATGCCTTCAGAGGCTATACTTGGTTCAAGTGTTTCTCCTTGACTTGTTCTGATTGGTTGTTTCTCTCTAGTTGGCTGTGTTTGGCTAGTCTACTTTTTGAGCTGTTTGGCTCTATTTTTCATTTTGTAAGGGATCAAAGCCCTTCCCCTGCTTATCTAATCAAAAACACAAAATATAATTTTATGAATGCATTTTATTTAGGTTATGGAAAATACTCTAAATTTTGTATAGATTTTTTAATATTTCACATTGTTGCTTACAATATATGATCTACTACTAGAAATTGATTCAGTTCAGCATGTCGATGAAATATAATGGGATTGGTGAAACTGCAAGTATTATTTCATTTCCAAATATTTCATTTAGTTACATAATGAGATTATTCAAAATAGTAAAGTAAACACACATTATATAAAATTTCTAGGTTGCAACAATGTATACTGGCTAGTTTATATACTTTCTTATAAAAAATATACTGTAATTATGAATCTTATCCATGAAAATAGTTGTATACTTACAAAATTTTTAATAATCTTATCATAATTTCTTCACAACTATTCCATCTAATTTATGTAGAGAAAAAATGTGTGAAAATTTCTATTTTAGTTTTTTACATGATCATAATTAACATTATATTCATACTCATTTTGAAGATGGAAACAACATAACAAGGGTTATTGATTTTTTTCCCTCTAATATTGATAATTGTTTTAATCATACTTCTAGTTTATGCATGGTGTTCATAACTTCTCCAAGGGTTATCATTAGTTTTCATTGAGGGTTACTACTAATGTTACATTATTTGAATCAAATGGGGGGTGAAAGATATAGAGTTGAAATGCCCACCTATGAAAAAATCTATGATAACAAATTATTCTAGAACATTTGCAAAGAAGGGGGCATGTTATTTTATTTTTTAAGTCTTATGAGGGTTTGATCTAATTTTATCCAAGTAGTTTTGTAAGGTATTAGAATGATTGAAAGGTCACTATTGTTGGTTTCAATTTTGAATTTACTAATGAATCAATTGGGTATGACATGATGTTGAGGATTGATGGTAGAAAATTCAAGAAGTAGGTTAAGTTCAAAGACAAAGAGAGTGTTATGAATTTTCTCAATGCCGGGGATAATTAATATATAGAAAAATGACTATAAGATGGAAGAGCTATCATCTCCTTGGAATGAAGTAAGTTGGGTTCTAATAATGTATTTTACCCTTGAAGGTCATTTAAATGTGTCTTTAGTGACCACCTTTCTTTATAGAACCATTTAATACAATTTTTTTTTTTTTTTTCCCTTCTCCCTTTTAAAATTCTTAGAGAAATCTGTTATGAAGATATTTCTAGATTGAACGAAATTTACCTTGCATTAGGTTCTTATTTTTAGACTCTATAAATATCATTTATCTTTAACCCCCAGCCCACTTATTATCATTTTAATTTGTGTAAGTTTATCGTGTGTTTCTCTAGTAAAGGTATTGTGGGGTATTAATAAGGAGTTCAATCAATTTTCCTTTGGTGCTAGGATTGTTAATCCCACTTCTTATAGTTATCGAGATAGATGTAAGGGAAATAATGTTGGTTTTCCTATTAATTACCTTAGATATCAATTAGTCTCTCCTCCTTTTGTGAAAATTACTATGGGAAAGAGTGGGAAGGTTTCTCCCCCAAAAAATAAATAAATTCATTACTATTTCATACTTCCTGTGAGTGTGCTTTTGAAATCTGCAAACACTAATCTCAAACAAAGGTTAGTACCTACAAATCCTTCAAGGACACTCCTATGAAATACCTTGCAAATGCTCCAAAATGCAACAAAAGATAAAAGAAAACCACAAGCATAATGAAAACACTCAACAAGTTACCTATTCCATAGTGGATTGGTGTCACATGTGCTAGTGACCATTTCCCAATCCTTGATCAAAGCTCAAGATGATGTAAATGCAATGGAAATGATGAGCAAGATGAGTTCTCAAATTAAGAGAGTAACCTTGCATAAAAGTGGTGGCCCCAATGAATGAGGATTAAGCCTTCTTTTATAGATTTTCTTGATGAGAGATTGGCCAAGATGGTGAATGTGGGACTAAAGATCCTCCAATGAGAAGAAGACACTTGTCAAGTGGTGAGTGGTCAATGGTTGTGCAAGATTTGGGAAGAGTGCCTATGAGAGGGAGAATTTGAATTCAAATTTTGCAATAAATTTGAGAGAGGGGGACAAGAAAATAACAATAAATGCAATGTTGGACTGTCATGTTGAGGGAAAATAGAGGGTTTTAATAAATCAATAAAATTGATTTATTTGTGCAAGAATGGAGATATCTAGAGAATGCAAGTGGGTAGAGATTAGTATTTAATCATGGTTAGATTAAATAAATGATGATTATGTTAGTTTAATGATGATTAGGTGGAAGTTGACTTTTAGGACTTTGATATTTGATTTATTTGAATTAGAAAATGATGGAGATATGATTTAGGATTTGGTTAAATAAAGTCCTAATTTATTTAATTAAATGGATGATACAAGATGAAGGTTGAATGATTTATGAGAGATGAAATGGTATTATTTGATTAAACCTTTGGATTGACCCGATTTACCTGATGAATGGATTTTTTGCATTTGATCAATTCAATGTGGCGGATGACTATGCATAATACTAATTTTAGCGTGTCACATTTTGCCCCTCTTTAGCGACATGCCTTGCACTTGTTGCGTTGGTTCAAAGAATAATCTTCTGCAGATGATGATCAAAAATAAAAATATATACTGAATTTTTTTTGGATTTTGATGGAAAAGAAATTACTGCTTGGTATTTACCCCCCTCAAGAGATTGGCTTGAAAGATTAGTTGAGGGGTGAATCTCATGATAAAGAGGTTCAAAATGGGTGGTTATGGATGATGGCCTTAAATGAGATGATTTCAAGATGCTTAGAATAACAAATCTATATTATCCTAAGTAGCTTAAATGATGATAGGATCAAGTTGATGATGTGATATGCTGTGATTATGCAATGGATGATTTATGAGATGCTTAGACTAACAGATCTTTATTATGATGATGATATGAATGCACGATGGATGCATGATGGATGAATTGGTGATGATGATTAACTATTCATGCTGTGATGTTAGTGCAGAAAATGAAGAAATTAGATGATGACAAGAGGATCCAACAAGCCAACATTATGAGAGATGATGATGAAGAATGATGAGAAATGATGATGATAGATGGATGATTTGCTTATCAAGGATTGGGATTTTAAATGAGTCACTTTATGTTTGATAACACGCCTAAGCACGATGCATCAAGGTATAAAGGACCAGGATAGAATTGTACTTAGTGTGATGGACTTTGACTTAACAAATAGATAGGAGTATTCTTGTTCACACCTGACATATGGAAACCTTGCTAGGATGCACTTTAGAAGTTTCAAACATCTTGGACCAAAACACGGAAATGTATAACCAATCAATGCAATAGTCAACAAGCTATACAAAACATCCTCTATACATATCTAACAAAGAAAGTATTCGCCAAGTTATTTTACAAGAACGTCCAACAAGCACAATAGAAAAAACAATAATGATCGTTGCCCCATTCCTATCTTTCTAAATCCTTCATTTGGATATCATCGAGAGGTCCCTGGACTGAGCGCAATAAGATAAGTCAAAAGAAAAAGATAAAGCACACAAACAAGTTGATGTTCTTTAATACCGCTAACCAAAAGGGAATGTGTTTTTAAGGATAAGAACCGAAACTTATTGCCAAAAGATAATACCCATTGTAGGAAGGATACATCCTAGGACATGTTAGTGGATGGCGGCATGTCATTTCATTTATCCAAAGTGTTCTTTATGATAAATAATGCCCCCTATAGGAAAGATTCATCCTAGGACATGATGTTATCATATGATTGATATGGGACTGTTTGGATGATGGACTATCGACACAAAGAATTGACCAACTTGTTTACGTACTGACTTAGACTTGAGACTTGATGCTTTTGAGATTTACTTTTAACTTGCTAGACTTGTTTCTAACTGTTTCACCAAAGGTTGAGGATGATGATCAGTTTATTATGAATGGTGTTTATTGCGGGTGCAAGCGAGATGAGGCAGATGGATTTTTTCAAATATTTGGATGTTTTTGATGTTTTGCAATGTTTTGAGGCTATTTTTTGTATTTTTTGAGGTTTTCAAATGTTTTGATTTTTTGGTTTTATAATGTTTTTGGGATTTTCTGAGATTTTGACCAAGAGACTAACCTAAAGACCTATCCTAGGGGCCTCGGGGGCTTATCAACAAATTAGCCTTGCCTACGTTATACATACAGAGACCACGTAGTTCGACTGATGACTTGACTGATTTAAAGATGAAGATATACATGATGAAATGCTAGTTTATTATGACAGACTCTTATAGGACTGACCTAAATGTCTCGGGGGATGATCAAAGATCAACCTTGCCTATGTTCAAGCTCAGAGACGATGTAGTTCGACAAGACGACCCTATTTTTGGCTTTTTGAATGACTTTTTGACCTATTTTTGGATTTTGATATGTTTTGAATATTTTTGAATTTTCTGATTTTCTGCTATTTTTGGATTTTTGGATTTTCTGATGTTTTTGGATTTTCTGATGTTTTAATGTTCTTGGATTTTCTGATTTTCTGACATTTTTGGATTTTTTGATGTTTTAATGTTTTTGGATTTTCTGATTTTTTTGATGTTTTTGGATTTTCTGATGTTTTGATGTTTTTGGATTTTCTGATTTGAGGATTTTAAGATTATACACGAATCTGATCCAATGGGAACATGCCCCCAACGTGATGCAATAGACTACTCTGATAAAGGCAGGACAAACTGACCTTGAGAATGGGCCGAGTAGTACTAAGAGGGATCATGATACAAACACAGGACCAAGCTATGGTGTAGATGCGAGTGGATGAGTAATGTATGGAGATGAGATGGATGATGGAAGTGAAATGGAAGGATGATTCAGATTGAGCCATAAAGGTCCTAGTGGATGGAAAGTGCTTATTTACACAAGGTGCTTGTTTGCCAGGTTTTCACCAAGGTACCTGACCAAAGTGCTACCAAAGTGGTTTTCACTAGAGGATGATTTTTTTGATCATTTTTTCTGATTTTTTTGGATTTTTTGCTTTTTTGCTTTTTTAGTTATTACCAAGACGCCTGTTTGCCAGGTTTTTGTCAAAGTAACTATTTTTTCAGGACTTTTTTTGATTTTTTTGGATTTTTAGTTCTATACCTGGAAGAATTAGGCATAAAACTTTTTGAGATGGGAGCTATTCATGAGCTCTTGTAGAGGTTCCCCTTCGGGTGTTGATAGCTGATATGCCCTTGATTTATAGCTTGTCGTGACCATGAAAGGTCCTAACCAATTGGGTTTGAACTTGCCTTTGTTGCTGGGATTCGGGACATTCTTCTGATTTTCTTTTAAAACCAATTCTCTGACTTGGAAAGTCCTGCTTCTGATCTTCTTGTTGTAGCTTTGTTTGAGTCTATTCTGATAGAATTGTAAGTGATTCAAAGCATCTATGCGTCTCTCATCCAGTAACTCCAACTCGTTTAGTCTTGAAACCCGATAGTCCTCATCAGTGATGAGATTTTGTAATGATATTCTAAGGGATGGGAGCTCGATCTCAATAGGTAGTACAACTTCTAATCCATAGACCAAGGAGAATGGGGTGGCACCAGTAGGTGTGTGGATGTTGGTTCGATAAGCCTAGAGGGCGGGATTAAGCTGCAAGTGCCAGTCACGACCTGCGTCATTGACTATTTTCTTGAGAATTTTGAAGATGGTTTTATTCGTGGCTTCGGCTTGGCCATTACCTTGGGGATAGTATGGGGTGGAGAAGTGATGCTGGATTTTGAATTTCTCGCACAAGTCGCGAACCTCCTGATTCTTGAATGGTGTCCCATTATCTAAGATAATGGCTTGTGGGACATCGTAACGACATATGAGATAGTTCAAGATGAATTTTGAGATATGCTTTCCAGTGATATAGGTCATGGGTATGGCTTCCACCCACTTTGTGAAGTACTCAGTTGCAGTTATAATGAATTTATGGCCATTGGATGAGGTGGGTGAGATTTTCCCAATGAGATCGAGTCCCCACTACGAGAAGGGCCATGGTATGATAATCGGGTGAAGTTCTTGAGCTAGAGCATGGATGAGGTCCCCATGCTGTTGACATTGTAAACACATTTTAGCGTGATCATGTGCTTCTCACTCCATTGTGGGCCAATAGTACCCCAGCCTCAGTAATTTCTTGGCTATGGTCATTCCACTCGAGTGTGAGCCACAAGTACCATTATGAACCTTGGTTAGAGCAGTTAATGCCTCCTCAACATTTAAACAGTGTAGTAAGGTACCTTCTATGCTTCTACGATATAAGGTATCTCCTAGGATGACAAATCTAGATGCCTTTTTAATAAAGGTTCATTTTAGGCTCGATGGTAGGTTAGCGGGTATGACTCCTATTCAAAGATAAGTGTAGATGTCATGATACCAAGGATCGCCAGGACCAATGATTTCACACACATATTTTGATTCTGGTACCTCGAATGTGGGAACAAGAAGCTGCTCAATCAAAAATTCATATTTCAACACATTGTGAGGGATGTCTACTAGAGACCCAATTGTAGCCATGGCGTCAGTGGCTCTGTTGTTGGTTCTTGGAATCTGCTCAAATGTTATGTCAATGAAGGATTCCTTGAGAGTCTCCACCAATTTCTTGTATGGAGTTAGTTTTTCATCCTTAGTCTGATATTCATCATTGACTTGATTTATGATCAACTGAGAGTCTCTCTAGACTTTGAGGGCTATGATATTCCATTGCACTGCTATCCTGAAACCTATAGTCAAAGCCTCATATTCCGCTATGTTGTTCGTGCAAGGGAATGCTAGTTTGTATGACCATGGTATGCAGTCCCCTTGGGGGGTGATGAAGAAGATACCAGCTCCTGATCCGTGTTGTGTGTATGAGCCGTCGAAGTATAATTTCCAGTGATAGGCTACATTGAGGTTAAAGATGGATTCGTCTGGAAATTCAGATACAAGAGGATTCTTAGAATATATGGGTGCTTCTGCTAGTTGATCTGCAATAACTTGACCTTTAATGGCTTTTCTTTCCACATACTCGATGTCACACTCTGACAGTATCATCACCCATTTTTCCATTTTTCCCATAAGCATTGCCTTGGATAAGAGATATTTGAGGGGATCAATTTTCGCAATGAGCTTGATCTTGTGTGCCAACATGTAGTGTCTGAATTTTTGGGATGCAAATACTACTGCGAGGCAAGCTTTTTCAATGGAGTAATTTAGCTCGTGATCGACCATTGTCCTGCTGATATAGTAGATGGCCCTCTCTATTCCATTTTCATCATGTTGAGCTAGGAGAGCTCTAAGGGCTGTTGTTATTGTTGACACATATAGGATCAATGGCTTCTTTGGGATAGGTGGCATTAAGACTGGCGGTGTCAGTAGATATTCCTTTATTTTGTTGAATGCCTCTTCGCACTTGGTATCCCATTTGTATACTACCCCTTTGTGGAGTAGGTGTGAATACGGATTCTGCTTGTCTACCAGTTGTGCTATGAACCTTCTAATGGATTGGAGCCTTCCTTGGAGGCCTCTCAGTTGTTTTAGATTCCTTGGTGCTTCCATCTCGAGGATTGCTTTGACTTTGTAGGATCCACCTCGATTACCCCTCATGGAGACTATATCCTAGTAATTTGCCTGATTGTATGCCGAAGACGCACTTCTTGGGATTTAGTCGACCTTGTATTCCTCTAATCTGTCAAAGATAGCACTTAGGGTTGCTATATGATCTTTTCTCTTTCTTGACTTAGCTAGGATGTCGTCAACATAGTCTTCAACTGTTTTTTGAATCATGTCATGGAAGATCAATGCCATGGCCCTTTGATATGTTGCTCCTGTGTTCTTTAGGTTGAATGGCATCATGTTCCAGCAGTAGGTCCCCCACAGACAAGTGAAAGCCATCTTGTGTTGGTCTTCTTTTGCTATCATGATCTAGTTATATCCTGAAAATCCTTCCATTAACGATAGGATCTCGTGCCCTGCTGTCATGTCTACTATCAAGTCGATGTTGGGAAGCAGGAAATCATACTTGGGACATGCCTTGTTCAAATCTCTAAAGTCTGTACAGATTCTGATGGCTCCGTCAGGCTTTGATATAGGTACCAAGTTTGATACCCATTTTGGATAATCGATTGGTCGGATAAATCCTACATCTAACAACTTTTTGAGTTCCATTTTGACTAATAGAGCAATTTGAGGATGCATTTTTTGGAGCTTTTGTCTAACAAGTTTTGCATCTGGATACACCGCTAAGTGGTGGACCACAATATTTGGATCAAGTCCTAGCATATCAGCATAACTCCATGCAAAGTTTATTTGTCTTTCCCTTAGGAATGCTGCTAGGAGTTCCTTCTCTTCTGATAATAGTGATTCCACATAAAATGTGATATGCGGGGTCTCCTCTATTCCTATGTTGACCGGATTGCACTTTTGGGCCAAGACTATTGACTTCTCTTGATGAATGGATCTTAGGGGAAGATTGAATCCTTCATCCTCAGGCACCTCATAGAGGTTTTCACCATTGGATACATCCTTTCTTTTTACTATTTTCTTGTTAGAGAGTGCCACAGTGTGGTTTTCACTCAAGGACTTGGATATGATTCTTTGTTTTTCACTTTTGTGACTAAAGGATTCAATCATTTCCCCATAATAGGCATGTGTGTCTAACTCCATTATGAATCCTGCCTTATGATCTCCATCTAGACTGTTATCCCTCAACCTCATGAATTCTAAGAGTGCTTCATCATTTTTGAATATATCGAGAACTGGTGGTCCTCATTGGTCATAGTCGATCAATTGGGGATAGGCTAAGCGGATCTCATGATTTTGATGATCGGATTCAAAAGATAAGGTACTAATCATGCAAAGGGTAGTATTCTCAAATAACCTAGGTAGACTAGTCAAGTGATCTTCGTCATCACTACTAATATCGGGCTCAGTGATAAAGTTATGCATTTTTGTCCCCATGGGTATTGGGGAGTTCACTTGTACTAGGACTGGATGAGGAGAAACATTAGCGGCTCTAACCGGAGGACTTCGGTGATGTATGGTTATTCTCGGAGTGGCACATCCAAGACCAAGATTTGTTATAGGTCGCGTCTCAGGCATGATTGGTATTAAGAGCCCATTGTCATTTTGCCCCAATCTTTGGTTTTAGTCATAGCCCATCGCAAGCATCATGTGTAGGCCTTTTCTTCTTTCATTCATTGGTAATTCAGGTGTCGGTCTTTCATCTCGGTACAACATGTGAGATGGATCTACTTCAATAACCTCTTGGCCAAGGTCTCCCCAACTTGTGAATTCAGGATAATCCTCAAGATACATTTGTGATGTGGAAGCTTGATTTTCTTGTGGGCGTCCTCATGATCTAGGAGATTGTGGTAACTCTCCTATCACAAAAGAATTGTTAGGGAGCCTATAACTTCCACAACCATCCTCTTGGATGATGAGCTTGATATCGGATATGGTGGGAATGGCGGGTGTCTCTGTCGCAGAAGTGGACGTGAGAGTGGTGGGATCGATGTATGATGTGGATGGGCCCTCATCATTTTTCAGCACTTGGGGGATTTTGTAATATTTGGCTTTAAGGTTCTTGCAGTATGAAAACGGCTCAGGATCTCCATGGACAGTAACCTCTTGTCCATTATGTGTAAATTTTACACATTGGTTCCAAGGTTGATGCTACGACTTTCATTGCATGGATCCATGGGTGTCCCAGGAGAATGTTGTATGGTAAGTCGAGGTCGAGGACCTAATAGGTGGTTTCCATAAGCATTGGTCCTACTTGGATAGGGAGCTTAATTGTGCCTTGAGACACTCTTTCTTGGTCATTATATGCTCTGATTGTGATGCCTTTACCTTTGTCAATGGTATCCTCTGATATTTTCAATTGTTTGATTAGGCTGAGAGAGCAGATGTTCAAACCTGCATCCCCATCCACTAGGACCCTTTTGATTTTGCTCTTGTTTACAATGACCTCCAAGTGAAGTGCGCGAGTGTGAGATGGTTGGGTAGGAAAATCTTGGTCAGAAAATGTAAGGAGATTAGGTGTTATGATGTTTTCGACCATAGCTTGGAATTGTTCCACATCGAGGTCTGCGGGGATAGTGGATGAGGCTAATGCTTCCTCAAGGAATTTTTATGCGCTGATGAGATTTTTAACAACTCCATGATGGAGATGTATGCTGGAATTCTTTTGAGTTGGTCTACAACATTGTAGCTATATGGAATGGCTCTTGATGTAGGGACTCTATTTGGTTGGGATGATCCTGCAATGGTGACTTTTTCGCCTCTTGTGGTGACTCCATAGTCTTCGGCATGAGCGCCCTTGATGGTGATGACCATGCAGTCTTCACTTAGGGAGGCAACGACAGTTTTGTATACATGATTTACACTGCCTTTTCCTTTATCCTTGTTATTCCCTTTGTTGCCATGATTTGGCATCAGATTCATGTAGATTTTATGATCCTGATTCCCAGTATGTGTTTCCACATTTATGATTCTTTTGTCCATGAGATCTTGGATGATGTTCTTGAGTCTCATACAATTGTTTGTGGTGTGGCCTTTGATTTTTTGGAACTCACATAGTTGATTTTCATTGTACCAAGGAGGTTTGACATCACGTTCTTGTAGTTCTCAAATGTAGGAGCTTGGATGAGTTTTTTGTCGATTAGCTTTTTCATGATGTCCTTAAGTGGTTCCCCCAAAGTAGTGTATTTTCGTTTGGGGTATGTTTTTACATTGAGGTGGTCCTCTTTGGTCATTGAGGTTATTGATGGTGCGATTATTGTTGGATTGATGCGTTGTGTGATGAATGTTTTGATTTGGTGTTTGGATTTGTTGTGTGGATGTGTTTTGGTGCAGACCACTAATGACCACCTTGGCATCTACGACACCATCATTAGTGACATTTTTGTTTCTCGCCCATGTGTGAGGTTTATCATTGTAGTTTGATGATGGGCGGTTGTTTTGTGGTTTGTGATATGATGTTGATTTGATGGGTTGAGTCACAAAGGCTCTTTCGATGCTAAGTGCCTTGGAGATCAATTGATCGTATGTGGTGATACCCTAAACTTTGAGATGGAATGATAGGTGACTTTCGAGGTTGGCTATGATTGTGCAGACTTGTTGTTCTTCTGGCATGGTCCATTTGCTCCGATTGGCCTTGGATCGCCATCGTTGAAGGAATGAAGCAAAAGATTCATTCTTTCCTTATTTTAGAGCATATAGTTCTTTGAGACTAACATCCATTATAATGTTACATGCATAATTCTTAATGAATGCATCTCTAATTTCTTCGAATGTCCTAATGCCTGAAGGTAAGTGAGAGAACCATTCTATAGCATTGCCTGCTAAGCTCCTAGGGAATAGCCGCATCAGGTAAGTATCGTCATATGCGACCTCCATACAATGAACCTGGAATTCCATGATGTGATCTTTAGGGTTTCCCATCCCTCGATATTTGTCAAATTTAGGGATCTCAAATCCCTTAGGGAATGGTTTCATGTCTAGGCTCCTATCAAATGGATAGGGACACAAGTTGCTTTTCGTTTTGGTTGTTTGCCTTGATTGAAGGTCAAGCACTTGTTGTGAAAGCAACTTGAGTTGTGTTGTTACATCACTTTGCGGATCAGGGGGTGGGATGAATGTGTTTTGAGGTGTTGCAATTGTGGTTTGGATGGATGGATTGGTCGATGCATTGTTTGATGGTATCGGTATGTTGTGGCGAGTGAAGTAGGCTTCTACTTGCTTTTGGATGAACAATGCTTTTTGTTGCTCTTGTTGTTGTTGTGCTAGAATTTTTGCTTGTTGTTGCACTTGCTGTTGTTCCAACAACACTTGTTGTTGTGCTTGCTGCTATGCTTGTTACTGTTCTAACAACGCTTGTTGTTCTACTTGTTGTTGTTCCCACAACGCTTGTTGTTGGGCTGCCAATTATGCTACTTCTTGTTGCTCTTGGTATTGCTTTAGTGCTTGCTAATATGCTTGCATTTGTGCTACTTGTTCCAGAAGTTGTGCTTGAGCTTGTGCTTGTTGTGCTTGAGCTTGCGCTTGCGCTGCTTGTTGCTATAATAAAAGTTGTGCTTGAGCAACCCTTTATGCTTGTAATGCTTGTGCAGCTTGGGCAGCTTGTTGTTGTTGCTATTGCAATAAAGCTTTGGCTTGTTGTGCTTTTTGCGCTTGTAATGCTGCTTGTGTAGCTTTGGCAGCTTGCGCAGCTTGAGCGGCTTGTTGCACGACTTTTTGTTTCTGCACTTGTTGGTATCCTCTTTGAAAAGCGGCTTGTAATGTTGCATCGAATTGGTTTGATGTGGTGAATGTTGGTGGTGGTGGAGGTGGTGGTGGATTTGGAATGGTGGTAGATGATGATGTTGTGTTGATTATTTGGTTGGTGGATGGTGTTGTCGTGTTGATTACATGATTGGTGGATGGTGTTGTTGATGTGGTAAGTGGAGTCGTTGATGTGATTGGCCCTTGAGAGACCATGCTTTGCAATGTTGTGGGGGTGTTTGATGATGTTGCCATTGCTTGTGTGTTTATCGTTTGTTGTTGTGATGTAAACAATAAGTTTTGAGCATTTGGAAAAAAAAATTGATTGATGGTTGGGATGTGTTTTGGTTGATACTCGGTAGAGGGGGAAGCCCTAAACCAAGGAGTGGTGTTGATGACAATGGTGATGGTGGGAGAAGTGGAAATGTAAGAGGAGTGAATCCTTGTGAGAGTGTTGTGGTGTTGAAAATGCCCCCTGCTCTGAACATGTCTCCCTCCTCTTGTGAATTTGTGAGAAGAGGTGTTTGTGGTGCTCCGTGAAAACATGTTGATGATGGGTCATAATGTAAAGTGAGAGGAACATTTTGGTGTAATGGATTATGGAGGATGTTTTGTTCCACTGTGGTGTTTGCATCCAAGTTTTGGTTATTCACAAGGGGATGTGATTGAAGTGCATTGAGGAATGTGTTTCCCTTGTTAACGTTGGGTTGAGTTGGAGCAAATGATGTTGTGATTTGCGGGATATTTTCCATGACATTTTGAGATGGGGGTGTAGATGAAATGGGGATGGTGGATGAGATTGGTGGAAAAGATGTCTCTACTATAGTGCTCACATCAAAATTCGAAGGCAACTTGGCCCCTTGTTTTGCTAGTTCAAGCATGTACAATGAAGGGTTAAGTCTCATCATGATGTTGATGATTCTATGGTTGTCTGGATTTTGGAGCATTTCTGCTATTTCTTCGTGAGACATTCTAAAGCTAAGATCCTCCCCTTGGGTTTCCTCTTGTGGGTTTTGCGATGATGTTGGAAGGCTAATTATGAGATTTCTATCCCCAATGGGATTCATTTCAGGAGTGGTTTGGCTAAGATCACTCGAAGTGGGTGTTTCTTTGTTGGCTTCCATACTCTTCTTGTATTGAGATCTAGTTAGAACCATAAAACGAGGATCAATCTTCAAGAATATGGGAGATGAATCTCTTGATTCTTTGGATTAATCTCTATTTTATGCCCCAAAGTGAGTTTTTAGGATGCTTTTAGGATCAAATGTGATGATAATATGATGATGATGTTTAAGGATGTTATGGATGTTTTTTGGCTTTTGATAGATCTTGAATGAAATACTAGGCTTTGGATTTTTTTTTGGTTTGATTTTTGGATTTTGAGATTTTGTCCTTGATCTTGATTTTGATTTTGATTTTGATTTTGAAAAAAAATACCCTAAGATGTTTGATAATGATCTAAAGGATAGTTGTGTTCAAAGGATGATGATTTGGATATGTGTGAGGAGAAGGATGCATCTACCCACACCTACCCAAACAAGATGATTGTTTCACTAAGTATATGGAGAAGGATTCATCTACATACACTAAGCTAGACAAGACGATTTTTGATAACTTTGACTAAGTATATGCAATAGGATGCATCTACACATGCCTAGCCAAAGGTGTTTTGATAAATGTTTTCAAGGACTTGGTCACAATGTTTTTGGATGATTTTGATTTTTTTGCCACAAAGCCTAGTATCAAAGATGATTTCAAGATTTTTCAAAAGATGATTTGTGAGATGGATTTGATGTTTTGAAAGATGGATGAAAGAGGTTTGATTTGTTTTGATCCTTTAGGTGAACCTAAAAAAGACACTTTGTGTTTTCCTAGACCTAGGTATTGAAGAGCATGCATATGCTTCCTAAAGACCATTGTAACCAATAAATGATTTGAACATTTTGGATTTCCAATCAATGATTTGTGCTTTTGGGATTTGGAGTCTTCAACACACATGAAAGTTCATTTTTCTTAGCTTTGCTTAATGTCTTTATTTTACCAAAACACTTTCTTTGATTAAGGTTTCAAACTAAGATGTTCAATGTCTTAATTTCTTTAAACCCCACAAGATATTTTATGTGGAAATTCAATGAACTTAAGGCAAGGGTTTTCCTATTGTTTACTCAAGAAGACAAATTGAGGTATAATCCAATGCTTAGGAACCTCTAAGGATGTGAATCCCAAGGGAAAGCAATAACATATGGATTGAGTCAATGATATTTGTCTTCAAAAGGGTTTGAAATTTTGAGAATCATGTTGAATGTTTGTTTGCAAAATGTTTTCGAGATACAACACTATGTTTTCAAATGAAAGAAAATTAAAGCCCTATGGATGTGTAAGACAATATTTGTTGGATTCCCACTTGGACAAGTCCAGCTACGCTTATCTCTAGTGGATGGTTAGATGCTTGACCCCACTGGCTCCCCTCCACGGCTCATTATCGTCAATCGGGGCAGCCAAGCATCAACACCCATGAAACTCCCATGGCATGTTTTCCATCTCTACTAGAAGACCATAAAAGTGTGGGGCAGCTTCAGAATGACCGTTCTTGCACCAACAAATAGATTAAGGATTTTGGCATATTCTAGCACATGGGTTCTAGTAAGGACTTTCTGTTAGTGGAGATTGACCCATTCGACAAGAGTCCCCTTTGGATCCATCTTGTTGGAGCCAACCGCGTGATAATGGCATTTATCCAATACCCACATTTATATCCAGCTGGAAATACTCTTGGCTTTAGAGTGTTACCGGTTGAGTCATTCCCTTGGGTGAGTACTTTTTCCCCAAGGCAGGCCCTCTAAGATAAACAAAAGCAAGCAAAGACACAATCCGTAACTCGATCAATCTTTGATGGCACAAAGAAAGAGAATGTGCGTGAAAATTCCCTTGCTCACACTTGCACAAGATGTTCAATTTTAAACCCAAATCGAAGTGTTTCAAAGCAATAAAATGCTTTTTGAGTGTTTCTCTTGCACCCTAGATCGCATGAAGCCAAGGGGAGAGGATACACTCAAAATGCACCAAAGACAAAATCACGCAATTCAAGCACTTGTTCGTTTTATAGCCTTCAAAGCAATTGTGTGATTCGTTTTAAGCACCAAATGAAATATGAAGATTGCTTGTCCAATTTTTAACCCAAAACGAAATCTAGTAAGTGTCTAAGCTTGAATTTTAACCTTTTGCGAATGGAAAAAAAATCAATTTTTTCTTTTTAGACCCAAACGAAAATTAGTGCCCTAGGAGCGAAAAGGTAACAATTTCATAAATAAGTGTTGAACAAACACTTAAAGCGTTAAAAAACACTTTGAGTTTTCAAAAAAAAAAAATCCTCCTCCTTTCATTTTTGTTTTCTAGCCTTCTCCTTCGCTTTGTACCTTTATCTTTCGCTTTTACTTTGTACCTTGTGCCCCATTCATTTTCACATTGTACCTATTAGACAAGAAACACAATTACACAATTAAATAAGAGTCAAGTTTGTTTGATCAAGATAACTTTTTGAACATTATCCTTTTAAATAATAGAATAATTTTTCTTTGAAAAGAACCAATGATTTTACACTAAGAAATAAAAAAATCCCACTTGCCATTAAATTTTAAGGAAAGCCTTGATTAGAAAAATAAAATAAAAAATCCCCCAAGAGGAAACTAACTCAAAAGTCATAAAGGGGCTTAAAATGATACCATGCCTAGCTGAAGATACAATAAAAGCAAGGCAATTGGGTGGAAAATATTTCAAATCTTCATTCGGTGTTTAATACAAGAAAAGTAGAATCCAAAATCTTTATTCCCAAGGAGGAAAATATAATCAAATCAACTTCTCTCATCTCATTTACTTCATTTATTTCTGATAAATAACAGGTGGGCTAAAGTCGCTCATAATGATAAGCAGCGGCATAGACATTAAGGAAATGTTGACTAAAATGATAGCTACGGTTGGAGAGGAGCTAGAGAAATACAGAGAAATACGCCAATCATAAATTTTTGGAAAGGACAATCAACAGTAGGGAAATATGGTGAAGATTTGGCCATACATCTGTGAATGGCTGGAAGAAAAGATAATCAACCAGAACGTTATAGGAAAAAGTAAGGAATCTCATTGTCTTTGTAGAGCATAAGGTTTTTGTATAGGGATGATCTGCTTGATGAAACGTCTACAACACACTTTGCCTTCGCATTTCTCCCCTTATTGCGCACCTCTACTAGTGATGCAAAGTACTTGTTTTAGGCTGCACATTTCCTAATGAAATACAAATTCTATAGCCTTTGAATGATAGAATTTAAAGCATTCATTATATCTGTCATTTAAAGGGAATATCAATTTTCACCCAGTCTCAGCTTATTACCACATAACATAACACCTAAGCAGAGCAAAGATTTTTAAGGCTATAAAATCAATAGACAAAGCTAAATACTTTGCGCACAAAGACTTTTAAGGCTATAAAATGATAGACACAGCTCTATTTCATAAGAAATGACTTTTATGATAACATTCGCACAATTATTAGACACATTAATAGATATTTGAATTCCATTCCATGCAATTACTGTGAAAGGTAACATAAAGGATAATCATTAAGAAGTCTTAAGTGCTCACACAATAGACAACACTGTTAGAAAACTTCTAGATCAGAAAAGGATATGATTTTATTTGAGTGACATCTCTCCCTTCTTTTCATCACTTTTCAAACATGCTCAGCTCTTTCACACAGTTTACGAAAGGGACAAAAAATAAAAATGGTTTTGGCGTAAATCCGATTTCAAATCAAACTGAAAAACATAAAACGTGGAGCAACATGTTCTATGTAATTTCAAATTTAGGAAAGATAACGACTTTATCTGCTACTATGCAAATCATCAGACATGAATATGCAAGCTACTTGCTCAATATGCGTAACAAGAAACAAACAAGATCAGTTGAAAAAATACTCCAGGCATACATGGGCAGTCCAAAACAGGAAGTGTATATAGAAGTTAACAATGATATTTAGAAACAACAAAGCATCAATCAAACTTAGGAATGTTAGTAGCATATCATATATAAACACTAATTCTGGATATGTGCTAAATCAATATCACCTCTACCAGATTTTAGAACTTCAGTGCATATAGAAGATGACAGTGATGATGATATTCAGAAATAATGAAACATCAATCAAATTTAGAAATTTCAATAACATATATATCCAACAGTGAAAGCCCTCCTTCTAGCACCAAAATGTGAGTGTGCTTTTGAAATCTGCAAACACTAATCTCAAACAAAGGTTAGTACCTACAAATCCTTCAAGAACACTCCTATGAAATACCTCGCAAATGCTCCAAAATGCAACAAAAGATAAAAGAAAACCACAAGCATAATGAAAACACTCAACAAGTTACCTATTCCATAGTGGATTGGTGTCACATGTGCTAGTGACCCTTTCCCAATCCTTGATCAAAGCTCAAGATGATGTAAATGCAATGGAAATGATGAGCAAGATGAGTTCTCAAATTAAGAGAGTAACCTTGCATAAAAGTGGTGGCCCCAATGAATGAGGATTAATCCTTCTTTTATAGATTTTCTTGATGAGAGATTGGCCAAGATGGTGAATGTGGGACTAAAGATCCTCCAATGAGAAGAAGAAACTTGCCAAGTGGTGAGTGGT
This sequence comes from Sequoia sempervirens, assembly GCA_007258455.2. Classification (NCBI taxonomy): domain Eukaryota; kingdom Viridiplantae; phylum Streptophyta; class Pinopsida; order Cupressales; family Cupressaceae; genus Sequoia; species Sequoia sempervirens. The sequence continues at coordinate 5,909 of VDFB02125164.1, read as the reverse complement.
CAATGGTTGTGCAAGATTTGGGAAGAGTGCCCATGAGAGGGAGAATTTGAATTCAAATTTTGCAATAAATTTTGAGAGGGGGACAAGAAAAACAGCAATAAATGCAATGTTGGACTTGTCATGATGAGGGAAAATGAGGGTTTTTTAATAAATCAATAAAATTGATTTATTTGTGCAAGTGGAGATATCTAGAGAATGCAAGTGGGTGAGATTATTATTTAATCATGGTTAGATTAAATAAATGACGATTATGTTAGTTTAATGATGATTAGGTGAGTTGACTTTTAGGACTTTGATATTTGATTTATTTGAATTAGAAAATGATGGAATATGATTTAGGATTTGATTTAAATAAAGTCCTGATTTATTTAATTAAATGGATGATGCAAGATAAAGGTTGAATGATTTATGAGAGATGAAATGGTATTATTTGATTAAACCTTTGGATTGACCTGATTTACCTAATGAATGGATTTGTTGCGTTTGATCAATTCAATGAGCAGATGACTATGCATAATGCTAATTTTGTGTGTCTACACTTCCTTAGGACTAAGGATACTATTTTTATTTTATACCCCTTTGTTTCTAAGGTAATTATTGTTGGAAAACATTCTTTGGTTAAATTGAAGGGTGTAAAGGGTGGGATGGGGTCACTTTTCCCAAGAAGGTGATTGGTAATGGGAATGCTATTCTTGATTCCCTTGTCAATAAGTTTTGAATTTCTTTTGATAAGGTTTATTTTGTTGAGGGAAATTTGGATACTCATATTGTTGTATATAGTTCTAATCTTCAAGTTAATCACTTGAAAGGTAAAATTTCTTCCCTATTTTCTTCCAATAAGATTGGAAAAAATTCTAAAAAATTTCAACCTTTTGTTGGTATTAAAAAAATGAATAAAGTTAATAATGAAGTTTTTTGGGATAAAGATAAGAGAATAATATCTACTAAAGATAAGTAAATGGAAAATAATAAAGTTCTAGGGCTTTCTAATGATAAGAATTATAGGTCAATCGATACAACTAAAAAATCCTTTAGGTTAACTATAAATACCCTAACATTGTAAGATATAATATTGTAAGATAAAATAGCATGTGGCTTTTGATGGGCTGTTTCTAGAAAAGATAACTCCTAATACTGTGTGTGGTGCTTCCCTTGAGGCCCCTACTACCCGAGTATGTGCAGGATCATCACGGAAAAAACAAGCCCTTAAGTCAAAAAATTTAGAAAAATCAGAGTTAGGCAACTTGACGTAAAAATTTGAATAATTTATCTATATTATTTCAAAAATATATGTAAGAATAGAATCTGTAGAAAATTGAATGTAGTTTCTAGACTACTAGGTTTGCTTTAAAAAAAAAATCTATTTGGTGAAAATTTGAAATTTCAATGTAGTAGTACTTAAATTTCAGGGAAAAATAAGAAGTCTGTGTCTGTCTGACCACCCTAACCACAATAAAATGATATTATTTTTTTATAATATTTTAGATATAAGTAGAGGACTCTTGTCCTGATGTGATGCATATTTTTTTGTAATTTTTTTCCAAGTAAATAATTAATTATGAATTTTTTATTACAACTTTTAAAAAATATAAAAAACTTATTGTTTGACCACCTTAACTTGGTCATAAATTCATGAAATTCAATTTTTATTTTTTTAATCCTATAGTATGCAAAGCATAGAATGTGATGCATGTTTTGGATTCAAAAAATGTAATATCGTTTGAAAGCTATAGATTTTTTCAATTAGCCTATCAATTGGAACTTAAGTCGTATTTCAAATAGAAAATGAATAATAATTACTTATTAAATTTAAAGTAAAGCATAATTTATATTGGTGGAAAGCTGAGAATCTCCTTTAAAAACCCTTTTCATTTCATCTATTTTGTGTAAAAAAAATTTATTAGCTATATACCCATCATATTGCCACATTTTGGCCCATCATGATCTTGCACATACCCACCCCCTTTCTAGAAAATGGTTTTTTATCTTCGAATCATGCTGGTTCTGGCTTGGATTTGGATGCCTCACCTGAAGCATCTATTGTTCCTCTTGTAAGCTACTCTAGAGGGGATTCTCCCCCTTCCAATTTAAATGTTTCTAATTTGGCTTTTGACTCTTCTTGGACAATGGTGTAACGTAACAAGAAATGTTCTACTAGGAAGGTATTTTTTTTATTAACAAGCCCTTTGAGGCAAGGTTTTTTGGTTCTAGCTCTGGTGTTTGAGTTATTTCCCTTTATTTTTCCTCTCTATTCTATCTATTGCTGGTGGCTATGTTCTTGCTACTCATTTTTTTTCTTTTGTTGTTATTGTCTGGATATTTTTGACTGGTAGATGTGTTGATCAACAAGTCTATTTTGTTTGGTTGTTCAACTCTATTTTATGCTAAATGTATGGGATTAGGGCCCTTCCCTACTTATCTAATTAAAAAAGTAGATACAAAATAATTATCTCTAACTATATTTACATTAAAAATATATTTCTAAAAATATAGCCATCATAAAAGTTTAGAAACAATCCAAAGTGTTCCTAATCTACACCTCATCGGATACAATTGTGGTGCTACTTTTAAATGAAGGTGAGCCAACAAACTCAATGATTTTTATAGAAGCTAATTATATTCTTATATTCAAATATCAATATATGTGAAAGGAAGAAAATTGTATGGTTCTATGATTGGGAGATAGAATAAAAATCTTCTATGCTTTCATTCAAGGAAACCCTAGGGATTTCAATCTAAGGGTGAAGTAGGAGAAATAGATCTTGCAATAGGGTTGTTCTAGGGTCTGATTATAAACTAAAGAGGAGTTCACTACCAAGCTAGGGATCCAAAAGACTAATTAAATTAAAGAACTAATTCTTAAACCTAGTATGATGTAAGACTTCACTAAATGACCTAAAAATGCATGTAAAATAGAATAGAAAGTTGAGAGATAAGAGGTGTGCACCTGGAAACCTGAAGAGGAATGGATGAAGACTTGAAATGTTGAAAACATTGAAATTAATGCTTGTTGGGACTCATACACCAGTTTGGATGATTTAGTCCCAGTTAGGGTTTTTGGGAAGGAATAGAAATTTGGTAGAGATATGACTTAAACTCTTGAAATCTGCAAATTTTCCTATATTGGGATTGATACACCAAAAGTGGCATATCAGTCTAGTTAGGGTTTTCTATAAATTCAAATTATGATTCTTCTCTTCAATGTCTACTCTATCCTTTCCACCTAATTTTTGGATCTGAATCTTTGATTTGTAACCTATAGATGTCTTTCAAGGATCTCCAATGCAAGGTGACAACTTTGAAAACTTGAAAACTTTCTCCAAACTCACTCTTCAATATTTGTTGAACCTAGATCTAAAAATCATATATACACTAAAGAGAGGGAAAAATGTTGTTTTTTAGTAGAAAGGGGTTTGCCTTGGTCAAATCCTATTTTGGTAATCAAACCTTGAAATGAAATGAAATAAGATGAAGGAATGATGAATGAACAAAATGTAATGTTGTAACTCACCAAAACCTAGCAATAAAGTGCTACAAACATGTATGAAATGGCTCCAAAGGATGTAGACCTTGACTCTTTCTTGAATGATATGGATCTTGAATTAAATGCTAGCTTCACAAAACCCTACATCACCAATGTTAGCTCAAAAAAAAAACGATGCATGAAGACTTTGACATGATGCTTGATACTTGAATAATACTGTAAAACACTTGATAATAAGCTCTTGAAGACTATTGAATGCTCTTGAAAACACTTGAATGCTCTTGTGAACTCAAATTTTCTATAAGGATGCTCATTCAACTTGCTAGGTGTAAAATGAGTGAAAGAAACTTGTATTTATACTTGTTTATGCCAAATCTCTTGAAATTACAACACTACAAGCCAACATCAAATTTAGGAGAATAAAATCCCGCCAAGAATTTGAAATAAATTTAGTTTTGGGCCACATGGGACTTATACACTGGAAGTGGCGTATGAGTCCCATTAGGCTTAACTATTGGAAATTTTTTCAAAAATTCTTAGAATGATGCAAAATCTAGATCAGAGCCTAGAATCCTAGGTGGGAATCATACACCCAAGGTGGTGTATGAGTCCCAGATCACTAAATCTGGGCCACACAACCTAAAAATGCCAAAATTATAATTGGATGTTGATTTATGTTGGGATTATCCTTAGAAAGATGCATTAATAAAGTCTTGTGGATACAAAATTAGGCCAATTAAAGCATAAAAAAGCCCAATTATTTATGAAAACCCTAGAAAAGTGTGAAAGTGTGGTATAACACTTTATAACACCTAAAATAATGCACCATTAAGCTCATTTAGCTCACAAGGGCCAAGACCTAATGTGAATGTGTCAAACACATTACAACACTAAATCAAGGCAACATTATGCTCAATTTAAATAGGAGGAGCCAAACAAGTGTGAAAATGTCACGGTCGACATTTTTTGACATTAAAATATGTTACCAATATTGTTAGCATAAAAAGGGATATTTACTAACTAGTTGTCCTTCTAGGGTCACACTCACACTTACATAGCTAAGTTTAATTTGAACACTAACATTTTAATCTCAAGTCATAAGATTAAGTAACTTGTGATAGTATTATAGTGTCTTAAAGTTGTATGCATGCTATTTAGTATGTGTAGTACAATTTTAAATAAAGTAGATACTATAAATTTATTAGTTAAATTCTCTTTCAGAGTTTAATTTAACTAATTAAATATTTCTTAAATATATTATTTATTTTTTATAATTAATCTCTAAATCATATCCCTTCCATCTACCTTATCTATATAGAAGAATAGAACTAGAGTGTTTGCGATAGTTATTGTGGGTGATCGAGTTATTAATTTAGTAATGAACTTCTAGTTTTTATTCCAAATATACTTTTGGAGGGTTTCTTTGGATTTTTAGAATCTTTGACTGCAATGATTCCTTTTTGTACTTTTACAAATATTACTATTTTCCTATTGTAATAACATAAGTGGAACATAGTTTCACAACTGAAATTTGCATGTACACATAATATCAATATTGATCACACCCTCTTCAAATAACAAGAATGGATTCAATACAAGAAGATAGTAAGATTTCATGTGGTCCATCTATAAATATACATGAGTGTGGCACATCTAGGAAACTAGATCCTTAATGATTGTAGTTTTGGAATACCTCTACATATCTGGAAAGAAAAAATATTACCTCTCTACTATTACTCCTATTAAAATTTTAAATCTACTATAAAAAAGGTGGATAATTTTTTTATGTAATTGTGAAAATTAAATCTATCAACTCAACATAGAGAAGGGACATGGACATACATTTAGATTTGGTATTCTGAACAATAAACATATTGAATTACATTTCAATTGTTTTAATGAATTTTTAGATATCCATATGAAAATATTCTCATGAAGGTTGTGTGTAAATTTTGAGGTGGGATCATTAAGCCCACTAATAAACTCTATGAAAAGATACTTATAATAAAATAGAAATGTCTTTACTAAATGCCTCACATCTTATATTTGTTAGGATGACCTATAAAATTAAAAATGTTGATTCTCTTTCTCACCCACTAATGAGATGATGGATAAGAAAAATTATTGTCTTATTGATCTATTAGAATTATTATATGCATAGATCCAAGGTTGGACAATAAGAAAGAGAGAAGGGACATGTGTTCTTATAAGGAGTATTACATTATTCTAGATATATTTACCTCCACTATGAATATGAATTTATAGGGACTAACAAATTAGAGGGAAGGTGCACAACTCTGAGAGATATGCCACTTGAAATATTCCATTATGTTATCAATACAATATAAACATGTTACCAAGTATAATGGAAAGGTGATAAGCATGCTAGCCACTTCCCACTTATATATAAACCTAGATATATAAG
>VDFB02125163.1:0-20162 GCA_007258455.2 Sequoia sempervirens | reverse complement strand
AAAGGAAATACAACACATAGCCTCACACTAGAGAAAAATTCATCCCCACTTACCTCCAACAGGGTTGATGCTAGAATGAAAGCCCCTTTTTTCTTAGAGGTCACCAAAAATAGAGGCAATAAAAGAAATTTGATGGGAAGAAGAAATGTACTCTGCTAGTTAAATTGGCTATATGTGCCCAAGGAGATTGTCTCCAAAATTCTAATATGTGGTTTTTCAATGCATGACAAAGGCATGAGAAACTCCCCAAGAAAATAATGACCAGATTTGGTATGAAGTACGACAACAACAAAAATATAAGCAAAATTCCAAAGGAAAAATACAAACTGAGAAAACACAGAGGGTTCCACAACTACATTATACTACAAGATTGCACAATTCAATTTTCATGAAAGACTTTGAAAATTTCCAAACAAAGAATTTCCTAATGCACACACAAAATTAGCAAGAAATTGCTTTGCCTCAAACAACACAAACACTCCATTTTCATTTTCTACAGAACTAGAATTGAGAATAATAACATAACTTGATTTCTCCCACTTGCAAAATTGAATATTTGATGCTAAGCTTTCTATTCCCAGCTTGCAGCTTCAACACACTACAAAACCTCAACAAACACTGCAAAAACCCAATTCCAAAACCTCCAAAACCAAAATAAAGCCTCTAAGAACAAGAAACATTCATGGGAAGAGAAGCAAGATTAGTTTTTCAGAAATTGTGAAAAGCCCCCTTTCTTTTAGCAATTTAACCAATTTTATTAACCACTCCACAATGGACGTTGCTGCATGCAACTCCTTTCTTTAAATTTAATTATTTTATTTAATTTTACATCTATTGTTCACCACCACTCTTCCAATATGTTTATTTATTAATTTTAACCTTACATTTTAATTCTATTTGTACATCACTATAATTAATATATTATTTTTATATTTCTTTATCAAGACATAATCTTAATTCATTTAAACTTAATAAAGGCATTAATAATATTTTATTTTATCAAAACCACAATCATATAAAAGCATCTATTTTAATTATCAAAATGCTTTTAACTTTAATAACTCTATTTTAATGTAATGATTAATCAGAACACTAATCGACCAAATTTAAATCAAAAGGACAAAATACCAAACAATACTTGACCTCACAGTGAGTTAGAAAGCAATACAAAACTGACAACAAACCTGAACTAACCACACTGACAAGGTACTACAATTGGATACTCATCCTCTTCAAGGATGATGGCTAAAATAGGGGACCAGATGCTATCTCCATTCAACAATTTCCATTGGGTTTAAGGCATGCTCAAACTTGTCAATTCAAGTGGAGTCGATGCCTAGTACTTGCAACCTAGAGCAAACAAAACAATTGAGCATATACATAATCATGCAGTCATGCACATCGTGAAGGGAAAGTCACGGCATCACAAGGCACTCACAAGTGAGTGATGCGACACTATTCCCCTTCACCAAAATACATCTATGCACAATAATCAAATGATAACAACAAGATAAATTTACAATCATGAAATAATCACATGATGCTCATAGCAATATTAATCCACATAATCAATTAAATCTATATATTAATCATAGCATAAGCATAAAACATCAGTGATAAAAGTATCATCAACTATCATCATAACAGTGAATCCACATCACGTAAAGTATCATAATGTCTCAATCTAGTTAATAGAGAACAAATCGAGGGCACTACAATTCCTATAGAATATTCTTACAAATAATTAAAAAATACAAATAAATAAATAGTCTTTACCTAAGTAAATATTAATTCCTAACACCCCCCTTAAGCTTTACTTGGGGAGTTTACATCAAATCCTTCAATGGGTTGTAATCCTATACTTTTACAATGATGGAGAAATTTACAAAGAGGTTTGGTTAGAATATCTACAACTTGATCTTCACCTTTACAATACAAAAGAGAAATTTATTTGGACCTTCAATTTTATCTCTAATGAAGTGATGTTAGAGAGCAATTCGCATGGTCCTTGCATGAAAAATTGGATTCTTTTCCAAAGTAATATCACTTTTATTATCACAATATAGAGGTGTAGGATCCTTTTGATGTGAACCCAAGTCTTCAAGAAGTCTTCTTAACCATAGTGCTCCTTTGGGTGCATTGGTACAACCTTTATATTCTACTTTTGTAGAAAAAAGAGAAGTAGATTGTTGCTTCTTACTATTCCATGAGATTGCACCTGATCCAACAAATAAATAATAACCACAAGTGGATCCCGCATCATTAGGATCACCTCCTAAATTTGAATCAATATAACCTTTTAAAGAAAATGCATATTTGCATCATAAAAGAGACCAAAATTAATAGTACATTTAACATATCTTAAAATTATTTTTCACCCTTACAAAATATTTTGTTTCCTCTTGGATGGTGATATGCTTACTCTTGGTTTTCATCTTGGATGGTAATATTTTCCTTCAAACAATTTCTCTTGGATTAGAGCTTGAGAGGAGGATTGTACCTTAGAAGCTACCTTGGAGGATGGGGAAGATTTTGGTCATGAAGGTCTTCCTTATCCTACATTCCCAATGTATGACAAATAAGGGAATAAAATAATTTTAAATTCCTTCGGAGTACTTTTGGGACAAGGACCCATGTGATGTTCCTTTCCAAAAATGGGAAAGACTTTAAGGCTCCAAGGACAAGGAGGGTGAGCATTTAAGAAAAATGATTTGACCTTTCCTTAAGAATGGGTTAAATGAGTATGCAAATTGAGAGGGGATTAGATAAATGATTAGGATTAAGCTTGGGATTAAGGTAAGTTGGAAATGATGGAGGATGTGACACATTTAGTCAAAGAATAAGTGTGTGCAGATGGCTAATGGAGAGATTAGGATTAGTTTAGAAAATATTATTAAATGGGAAGATGGAACATGAAGGAAAAATAAATTTATTTATTTAATTATTTAGAGGAATAACATTATTAATAATTCTTTACCTTAGATAGAACCTTAGAGGGAATGAAATTTAGTGAATTAAATTAAATAAATATCTATGAGGGGTAGGTAATTAAATACATAAAGATATTTATTTAGCTTGATAGATGAAGGGTATGTAAATTAATTACCTTAGGATAGAATTCATAAAATAAAAGAAAACAAAGAATATTAATTAAATAATAAAATATTATTTAATTAATATAGGGGATGGAAATTAGATGAATTAGGGATAAATTGACTAAATGACAATGGTCATTTTTTAAATTTTTGTTTAGTTTTTTATTTTTTTATTTTTTAAATAAAAGTAGCAAACCCATTGAACTTTTATTGATTTTCAAAAGATTTATAAGGCCAAAAAATCATGATTACAAAGAAAGAGAAAGAGCACCCAAGAAGCAAGATACAACAAAAAAAAGCATTTAGATAATATAAGCTCCACATATACCAAGACTTCATGATTACATATAAACAAAAAGTATTCTTGAAGAGAGATGCAAAAGACATTGCCAACCTAAAGCCATGATAGAGAAGGCACCAAGAAACAAAAACCAAATGATAGAAATATTGTATAAACCCACTATTGATAGATGGATGGCAACACAAAAAAACCCTTAATAAGCCACATGAAAATCAAACCCACTTTCATAACAATGGTCAATTTTGAGTGTCTATACATGTAATTTCTTAAAAGGCATAAATAATTTAAAAAAATTCAAACTAAAATATAAATTAAAAATTAAAATAGAATAAATTAAATGTAAAGTCAAAATATACATGAAAATTAAAATTTTAAAATAATAATAATAATAATAGATAATAAATTTAGTAAGTTAATAAATAATGAAATAAAAAGGTTTTTTTTTTTAATTTTATAATAATATTGTTTATATTATGATAATTTTATTAATAATATTATTAATTATATAATATATTAATAAATTTAAATTTAATTTAAGATTAATAAGTTAATATTAATTATTACCAAGGATATAATATAACAAAAATTAATATGTCTGTGTATATTAATAATTATTATCTAAGTATTCTAATTATCTATGAAAAACTATTTATAAATAGTTAAATTTAAAATATTAAGATTAAGATTATTTATTTTAATAATTATTATTTATATTTATAGTTAATTAATACACCTATGTCCAAATTATAATTAGTTTCGCTTCAAATATCAATTAAAAAACGTGTAGCAAAAAATTATGAAAAAATATCCATGCACTAGATATTGTTATTAAACATCTTTAATTTAAAATTTATAATTTAATCCTTTCTATAAAAAAAAAATTATGTGTTACGAAAAATGCCACTTTTTTAAAATATTGTTTACTATAAAAATAAGTTGTTAAAAGTTACGTAAAAAAATATTTGCAATTTATTTCTAATTTTTTTAAAAATATATATTTAGAATCTACACACAAATCCTCACAAATTTGTATTCACATAATCTCCAAATTATTAATGGTTTAGTAAAAACTTAGTAAAAAATGTTGACTTTAATATCCTACTTTGAAACACAACCTTATATTTATTACATAATTAACTTTATACATATAAATTTCATATAATTTATTTTATAAATATTGTGGTGACCAATGGAAACATTTGTAAATGAAAGGGGATAAACTAGCAATCACGCCTTCATGTGCAATGGGTACGCTGAGGACATTTGGAAGGTTTTAGCAAAAATGTGGTTATTCAGTTATTCCATTAAGGACATCTTAGAAATATAAATATACATCATAGTTTCAAAAGTCAAACTCAACAATTACTTTGCTAACCCAAACAAATGTAAAAAACCAGGGACCGACAATAACTCAACAAAATTATCAAACATTAAAAATTGAATGTATGAACTGTAGTGTCCCTCCAGTTTCAACACTCTGTTTTAGTTTGATTCATCTTGATAGATAGATGCTTTAGTTGATTATGATACTATGTTGTTTTTTTTATACTCTGTGGATGATACATTTGACAACCTGATTATCTAGTTGTGTTTGTGTGATGATATTGTGATAGACACGTACGTGATATGGTTTATTTGCTTATAAGTTTTATGAGGTTATCATTGTAATGCCCCGCCACGCAACCCTAGGGGAAGATGCAATTAACTACACAAACAAACCAATTTTTTTTTTGTTTAAGTACAATTAACATGCAAGTTCACTACACATTGCCGACAACCCCTAAGGTTACGAGACTGATATTTCTTAAACCTAAACAAGAAACATGAATTAAAACATAACATTTAAAATACTTAACAAATCAAATGCTCATACATTCCATTCATGATAAAATTACATCAAAGAATATGAGATACCGCTTGATTCCAAATAACAATAATTTACAATACGATTACAACTCTCATTCCCCGAATGAGGTACATCCAATAAGTAGGATTATAAATTACAACTTCCACCTCGATAACAATGAGGGGTAATAAATTACAAGTTTACAATTGAACTGAATAAAGCATGAAATGAAACTGAATCTCACGAGCTCTCCAATTGGAAATCTCATCCACACGAACAAGAAGAATACCCAACGGATTAAGGTGCACACTCCACCCAACCGTGTGATACCTGGAGGCTCACCACCGAGATAGTAACAAGGAATTCCTATACAAGACCATCTACGTCTAGACACAGGCTAAAACATAACTGAATTGAAACAACTACAACCACAATATCACTTAACACAAAGTTACAATGCTTCCAGAGAACAATGATCATGTACATCACCTGTACACCACACAATAATTGACTAACTGTTGACGTAGGAAGAGTGTCATACATAAATTGCTATGAGTTACCCTAGCCCAACCTTCCTAGGCTACTGGACCCCCATCTTGGGTTACCTTGGCTTGCCTCTACCGGCTGCCAGACCCTCATGCAAAACTATGCATCTCGTCTCATCTCGAGCCTTAACAAACGCATGCTTTATGAGAGAGGCATTCATTATCTTTATTAGTGTAAGAAAGTTCCCATTAATTCTTTTTAAGTTATCACTTGGCAGTTAAACCCTAGGTAGTTACCACAGCACCCTTTGTGTGTGGACCCCACAAGAGAGTCACTCTCTGTCGACCCAACACACATGAGTACGAAACCACAATCCAATGGGTAAACTAGATAAGACAACCTCTCCAATCTAAGGAGGCAACGAACAAAGGAAACTCACTCCAAACACTGGAGGAAAAAAAAATACAAAACCCACTCCTTCCAAAGGAGGCACAAACCACATAACCCTCTCCTAATCCCAAGGAGGCACAACCCATCCCCGTTCGTGAAAACTAGGTAAAATAATAGGATACGACTATACGCATTTCCCAAGGCAATTCGCACATCGAACCACCACATAAAACATCCCAACCTAGAATAACTCCTCTGGAAGACTTCAAAACATTTACTCTATTTGCACAACATAGAGAATGAACAAAACATCGCTAGAAAGCACGTCAGGCAATTAAATAAACTAAGGTTAGGATTTCCTAAATCCAGTTAACTCAATCTACGTTACTTGCATTTATCCAAACAAAATACATAAGATTTATTTCACGACTTGAGAAAATTAAAAACCAATAATTTAACTCTAAGTTTCTCAATCATACTCAATAATCTAAACAACTTGATAAATAACCACATTTGAATAAAATAAATCAATCTTTACTTCAACTACGAATATAATTAATCAACTTAAATTTAACTATACTTGGATACCCATATATATTAAATATATATATAAAAGTATATACATAATGTATATACAAACTTATATATATATATTTAAATATACAATTATTATTTAAATATTTCTATTTAAACTCAACTAATTGAATTAATAATGCATATATACATTATATATATATATATGCAATATATGCATATTATATATATACATAATATATATATAAATTATATATAAAAATAATTAATTATCCAAAAAAAATTATTTAAATATTAAAATAATATATATATACATATACATATAATATATATATATATTAAAAATAACAAGTTTTTAATTTTTAATTAAAAAATTAAAAAGCAATCCCTATGGCATTTTCTTGAGCCCTCCCATAAAAGGAATTGTTGAGTTTATATACCCCCATGTGGGGAGTAGCATTTGTGTTAGCAGGTGTAGATTTGCCTATGAAGGCGATTGGCATTTAGCTTCCTGATGCTTCCCATATGGGATGCTTTGTGGGAGATGCGACGCCCTTCCCTCTCCATACAAACTTAAATAATTTTTATTTTTTAATATTTTAATTTCATTTTAAAAGAAAACAACATCTACAGAGAACAAAAACAAAGGTCCTAAAAAAAAAAACAGGGTAGGCCCCTGTATAGAAGAAAAATATTTCCTGTGTAAATTTTGAAACCAAAATTTTCTCCCAGAAAAAATAACAGAACAATATATTTATAAATATATTTGTATGTATATATTTAAATATATATATATATATAGGTATATTTATAAATATATCCCAAGACTTTCATTTCCAGCCAAACTATGCAAATGCACAAAATTTTTTTGCAATAGAAATAAATTTGTCAACACAACTTCTGGGTTAAATTTTCAGTTTGCAATGAAAATTTCTTGTTGATTTCCTTTCAATTTTTTTCATTAAATGATTCTTACTTTGATTTCCTTTCCCAAAATTTTCAACAAAGTTTGCAAGTATTGAACAAATTTCACATGGGTTTTCATTGAATTTAAACATCATTTTAAAGATTTTCAAACAACAAAACAAAGATTTGTAACTCATTTCAAAATGAAAAAACAAAATCAAAGAGGGAACTTGGTTTTTTCTCCCAAGCTTGAAGAACTCAAATGGGTGCTTCTTGTAATACCCGGCTCACTTACTCTTGACCATGAGGCCATATGTGATTTGGTCTCTCCCTTAGAGATAATTGTTTGATAGCATGCTGTGAATAATGTGATTGATTAGTGTCCCTCCGTTTGTGATATTGTCGTATTGTTTTTCATTTGTGGGAGGTAGGGTATCGATTGATTTTAAATTGTTTGTTGTTGATTCTTTGATTAAATAGAAAATTATTAATAATTTATTTGGATTAAATAAATTAAGGTGAAAATATTTATTAAAATTAGTATTTAATTTCAAATGAAGAAAAATGCTTTAGAAATGTAGTGGGACACCTCATATAGTGCGTGGTCAAGCAGATTAGTCAAGCACATTTAATGATCAACCGCTTGTGCAAATATAAGGGGGATTTTTTTCGGCAGTTTGCGGAGATGATCCTTGAAATCTGCAAGAGTGTATGCGCTGGAAGGTGAGGATGTCATTCATTTAGGAGAGTGCTTAACAGATTGCATGAGTCCTTGCGGGGAGGAAAAATAAAGACCAGAAAGCAGGCTAAAAATAGTTAATTTTGCATGGCACAAATGGAAGATTTCTAAAAAGAGAGAAAGCGGTTGAAAGCATATTCGGGGAGTTAGGGTTCGAGGATACAAGATCTTTTTTTTTATGGGCCTTCACTCTTGGCAAGGCAAGACAGGGGGAAGAGAAGCTCAACAGGCCTTGGGAAAAGTGGGTCATAGGGAAATCCTGCAAGCAAACGATGCATAGGTAAGTTAATTTAGAAGAAGCCCTTTCATTCTTTCTTTCTTTCTCTTGGTCTATAATTACATGAGACCACAGTAGCAAGGTGATTTCTTCTACACTCTGCCTGATGCGATTTCAATCTGAGGAATTTACTTGAGAATTAGATTTATTATTTATGCCTCTGTTTGGTATTCGTCTCTTTTGCATGGTTTTGTCCTACGACTTTCTATCAGTGATTATGTTTTGTATTCAGTGTTGCCTTCATATTTTCTTGTGATCTAGCATTTAAAGGCTATGTGTGCTGATTAGAGAAAACACATTAAGTTGAATCTGGAAATACCTTGCTCCTGTATTTTCCAAGCCTTTTCTCCTACCGCTGCCCTCTTGCCTTTATATTTTGCATTCTTTAGAATTCTATTTCCTTGCTACTTGTATCATATAGCTACGCGCCTTGTCCTTTCTTCCTCTGTCTGCATACTTGACTGCCGTAATACTTCCAACTATACAACTGACAAAATTTACCCTCCTGTTATGTTTTGCTAACCTGGATGGAAGCTTCCTTTGAGCATGGGCGATACCCCCGCTAGTTGCATTTGTTTAAAAATTTCTATGTAATACTAGATCTATCTGCTCACATTACCCTGCAGTCTTCATTTGCCAAGCCATATACTCTGTTGCTGCATTGAATTCCCGTGTTTGTGGATGTGATCCGTCTCCTTCACAAAAAGCATGTACATTTTAAGGTCTTCAAACCAACTACATAAAAGTATCTTTAAATTCCTCTCTCTATTATCAATCTCCTTTCTATTTGAATCTCACCACACCTGTCTGCCACTGCACAAGACGTTTTAGAGATGAACATAAGTTTCGCACTATAATAATAATAATAAAAAAAGATAATAATGCAAGAAGATGGCAATATTTCCAAATTCCAATATTCATCTTCTATTATACTTGGGAAGATGGCGATATTTCCAAATTCCAATATTCATCTTCTATTATACTTGGCTACCTGTTACAGTTACAACATTTAGAGTTAAGGTATTGTACAAAATTAAATAGCCTCCCTGAAACCATTGGCAACCCGTCACAGCTGCAACTTTTAGACTGCGAAGGAGTAGTAAATCAAATAATCACCCTGATTTCTTTGCCAGTCTGTTTGGGCCATAGCACTTGAACATTAAAGGAAGTTTAAATGTTTTTATAACCTGCTTGATTCTACTAACAATCTATTGCGGTTGCAGCACTTGAAAACAATAGGCACCGTTTCTTGTACAGGTTGAAATGGGTGTTTGCGTTCAGATATGCTGTTAATGCTATAAGGTCTTACCTAGTTCTCCAAGGAAGTATTTGTTTCTCATGCAAAAAAAAAACTAGAGTGAGACATGCCATGTTAATGGTAGTTGTCATTAGTTATGACTGTGAGTTAAGCTTGCCTATCCATTCACTTTACCATGCCAATGACCTGTGAAATCAATTAAAATCGTTAATCTATGATCTCATACAATCTTTCCAGTTTATGTATGCAAAGATTATAAATTAGATTTGAATATCTTGCATGTTGATTTATCTGTTGGTTCCTTACTTAAGTTAATCTAATTAATTACTAAATGTATGGCAAAAATAGCTTTAAGTTACTTAGACTTAGCATGCTAGATTAGTGGTTATGCTTGGGCTCTATGTTGTACATGCGCGACTACAACAACTGGGTGTTATTTAATACAGTGAAAACTGAATAGCTTTAGTTTTATATATGAACATAAGTTGCAACATTTTAGGATCCAACTAAAAGCGGTGTTGCTGGAAATACTCTGCCTATCTTCTTATATGATCTTGTATCGACAGAGGATGGGGGAAAATTCGGTGAGGATATACTTCACAGTTTTGGAATGTAAAGAATTACTTGGGACTTTGGTATTCAAATATGATAACCGCACATTGTGAATCTTCCCATACTCTATGGAAATTAAATAATTTAGCATCCACACCTCATACCATCTCCATTATACTCAATTCTATAGTAAGAACTAGAGGCATTGTGTCCCATGTTTATTTGGGAAAAAACATAATTAGATACGTTGTATGATTTGAAGTTGTTAGATAGTTTAAAGCAGAGAATTGTATCATTAGATGCATAATAATAAATGCATTCGTAGAGGAATACTCTTTATTAATGTAGTTATATTGCATCTTTGTGGATAAATACTACAAATTTAGGTTTATTCTATCCCACCAATTAAGATATCTTAAATACAAATCTATTAAACAATTAAATTTTCTAAGCTAGCGCTTCCAAACTCATATCTCATAGTATTTAACAGATATAATTAATGCTAGTGCTTCCATATTCATTTATCTTTCTCGAGAATTGTGCTTTACTACTCAGCTATACTTGATGAATTAAATACAATTCAAAACAAACCTTCTTTGAGGTAAATTATGTAACTTGAGTTGTGAAAGTAGATTGTTATTTGTGATGTATAGCCTTTAATTTAAGCAAGTTGTTGATGAGTTTAATAGGATGTTTAACTTATACAACTTTGAATTATTGGTTGATGACTTAGTAGTATACATGTGGGAGGTATGTCTTTATGT
Source organism: Sequoia sempervirens (assembly GCA_007258455.2). Classification (NCBI taxonomy): domain Eukaryota; kingdom Viridiplantae; phylum Streptophyta; class Pinopsida; order Cupressales; family Cupressaceae; genus Sequoia; species Sequoia sempervirens. The sequence continues at coordinate 9,014 of VDFB02125163.1, read as the reverse complement.
TTATTTGATATTGTGGGTTTTCTTGAAAAGCGGGTTCCAAGCTGTTGTGAATGTTTGTTAAGGTATAAACATGATGTATTGATGTTTGACATAGTCATTGGTAATTGTGGTGGATTATGTTGGTTATTGCCTGAGTTGAAGTTCTTGTTGTGAGGTCATCACTTGCTGATTTGTAAATTGTGGTTTAACTTTAGTCTTTTGAGATCTTGTTGATCTTGCCATGGGAAAACCCTTGTTTTAGTGATTTATTAGTCTTCCAGAGAAAGGGGAAAGAAAGGTGTTGTTTTATTATTGGCCTTCATTTTTGGTTCTTTGTGATACATTGCTCGTATGATCTATTTGAAGATTGGGGTTAGCCTTGCACTTGAAAATAGTTTCGTTATGAGGTTTTTGTAGGATGGTGTATGCCTTGCTTAATGCAATTTATCTTGTGGCTTTATATATTGTGCATGGGGGCTTACCCTGATAGTGTCTTTTGAGTTTTTTGTTCATAAGGGGAGTGGCTTTCAATGGGGGCCGAGACCCAGAAGAGGTCTCAGGGTAACTCATTGAAAGTTTATTAATCAAGTGAAAATGATACTATTTATTTAGGGGTTTTGGATAGAATCACACATTAACAAGATATAAGTGAATGCCTCACTCATGACTCAAGTGCTTGTATGGGATTGAGATGAGTTGAGAAGGCCTGGAATGGCAAAATCATTGTCTTGTCCTTATGAAAGATAATCGATGCCGCATTGGATTGCATGTGGGGCCGGGTTTCGTAAAAGGTCACTAGGGTAACCCAAGTTGGGGGCCGGGGCCTAGGAAGATTCGCCAGGGTAACCCATGCAACATTGCGATGACACTCTTCCTTAAACAACCAAGTATGCTTTGTTTCCCTCTATGATATTCTTGAGCCTCTGGAAGCACATGTTGGCATTTGTATGTTGATGCTTTATTGGTTATTCCCTATATGTTGGGCACATCTTGTGTTGGTTATGTCTTGTGCTGAGATTGCCTTATGTTATTGTGGATCTAGTTTGAAGCCTTGTACCTTTGTTTTGTATGATGGTTATGGTTGGGGATCCTTCTTGTCATCTCTAGCTTGAGGGTGTGGGCCTTCAGGTCCCACGTGGTTAGTGGAACATGCTATGCACCCCATTGGGTCCCATGTCGATCGAGAAGTGCGAAATTGTACCTTGCAGTGACTCATGAGCTAATCCAGAATTGAATCCAGTATTGCAGTTTTGTACTTCTTCATTTCAAGTGTAACATTTCATTTTATTGCATCTTCCCCATTCAAGTTGGGAAAGCGGAATTATTATCTGTAATGCCCTGTCTAAATAACCTAAGAATGTTGCAAATGTGATATAAAAGTGTAATAATTTTTTTTAAAGTATTAATATAATGTTAATTAGTTGCATACATTCTTAGGTTAAACGACGTTACACTACTTTGAGTTTTCCTTAAGCGACTTAAGTATTTCGCATTGCTCCCAATTAAAACATAACATAAAGTAAACATTGCATAATAATTTAAATTCTCATACAAGATATAATAAGGTACAAATACGTTTCCATACATTGCATTGATAAGATATTACATTGCTCATCCATCTGATGAGATAGTTCAAATAACAGTTACAATTTTACAAATGATCTCCTCTTATACATTTGAGGGATGTTTTTACATTTCAAGTTTTACAATATACAATGATGAAGAAATAGAAGGAATCCATGTGCGAGCTCTCCATCCATGAAGCGCTCAATGCAACGAACATACTGGGGACCCAACGGAGTAAGGTGCACGTTCCACCCAACCATGTGGTACCCGTAGGTCCACCCCCCGTGCTAGGAGATAGTAATAAGGCTACCTAGACCAAATCTACTAACCCTAGACACTAGTACATACACACTATTGGTTACATTGCTTCCAGATTTGACAATTGATTTGAAACACAATCAGAAGGTTTAACTGTTATTCTAGGTGGAGTGTCATCACAACGATGCAATGGTTACCCTGGTGTTTCTTCCTAGGTCCCGGCCCCCAATCCTTGGGTTACCCTGGTAACCTCTTACGAAACCCGACCCCTATTGCATACAGTTGCGGAATCGAATGCCTCTTAAGGAAACGAGACATCGATTTTGCCATTCCAGGCCTTCTCATCTTATACTCATGACTAAAGAAGCTCAAGAGTCATAAGAGAGGCATAAGCATCTCATTACATGTTTTAAATCTATCTACTGTTTTCTTTAGTTTTCACTGACTTACTTAACTAATCGTAAGTTACCCTGACACCACTTTGTGTGTCGGCCCTTATGACTAGCCACTCCCCTAAACATAACAAGGGTACTCAAGATTCACTAGCTAGGGTAGACAGGTGCACAACTAGACAAGTAATACCAGATTTACCGCAAAGTACAATTACATTCCATTTCACAAAACAGGTGCACTACCCTAAACTTGTTCAATCACATATATTCAAAAATCAATTTCACCCCCCCTTCAAAATTTGGTATTGGAAGGCTTAATCATTTAAGACATTTCCCAAACTGACCATTGAAACGGAAAATTACTGTTTTAAAACTTTTAAATAAAAACTCAATAATAACTATCTTTCGGATATATTAAATCCTTTCATTCAAGAATTAAAAATAAGAAATTAATCTACTAATATAAATATTTGCATACAATTTGTCTTTCATTAAAATGAAAATCAATATCTACAATTTATCCAATTACACAATAACATTGAATAAATAATTTTTTTATAACTAAATATGATTTTCAATTTAGTTAACAAATTAATATATTTTCCATAATCTAATATCTTTTCTCTTTTATGAAATACATATATATATAAAAATATATAATATATAATATATAATATACATATATATATAACATATATTAATCAAAATATATATTATATTAATTATATATATATATATATATAGACACATATATTGGCACATATAAATATTAAATGTTTTTAAAACTTTTAATAAAAAGCAAATCGAATTCCAATATTCCCTTTTTACATTTTAAATAAAAACAAAATAATTTAAATTTTCTTTATTTTAAACAACTCTAAAAAGAGGGCTTCCATGGCGCCGCCCGCGACCTCCATAAGGGAGGCCGCGGCCCTTACAGGCTACGCCCAGCAGCCTTAATGGCTGCTGTGCACAGCCATGAGGGATGCGCCCTCTATAAAGGTGGGAGGTGAGGGTTTCGGCCCTCCCCAACCTACTATTTTTTTTTTTTACAAAATGTTTTCGCGATTCCGTACTGTCGGAAAATGAAAACGTAATTTCATAACTGGTAAAATTTAACCAGTAATTTAACAATCATTTTCACTATAAAATTTCACAATTAAATATACATATAAAGAATAATATATTCTTATAGAATTTAAATAAAGAATAAAAATCAATTTTCTGGGGGTTTCACAGAGAAAAATTTGGGGAAAATTTCTACAGAATTTTGCAATTGATCAATTAATTTTCTGGTATATTTTCCTATAGAAAAAAAAATTGAGTAATAAAATTGCACAAAATTTCTTTCCTTTTATTCCCAAAATGTCTCCAATATAAATTAAACAATAACCAGAATTTCAATATTCTTTTCTCTAATCTCTTTTTTTTTTTAAGTTATCACAGAGATTTTCAAGATGAAATTTTTTTCTAAAATAAACTTCTTTCTTGAAGATTCATGCAAACAAAATCAAAATACAATGAGAGTTTTTTTCTTTTTTTTTTTTTTAAAACATCATTTTGTCAAGAAGACAAAGCCTACTCTTCAACTTCCTTTCAAATTAAGAAAATTAAATTTACTAGAAAGATACATGTGAATCCTTTGCTAATTGGTGAAGAAACCCTTGAAGCTTTTCTTGCCAGTAGTTCCAGTTCCTTCCCGTAATACCAATTCCCAAATCAACCAACTTCCAAGATTCTTTGGAAAATCTTTTCCAATAAATAACAAATCCAACAAAGAGAAAAATACCAATTCTTAAGAAATTTTGGGTTTTTACACACACAGAGATAATTTTGCCAGTGCCCAGAAAAATTTTCTCCGAGGCAATAGAATAACCCCGTCCAATTTCCGAGATCCTCAATATCCTTCGTAAAAATTTTCAACAACCCCAAAGTAATTATGGCACTCATACACATGTCGAGAGGTTGTTGAGAAAATATCTTCTCCACCTCTCGGCAGTTTTTCCATTTAAATTTTGCATGTAATTTTAATTAATAAATTTAAATTTAAATTTAAAAACTCAAATTTTCAAATCACATGCAATTAACTTATTTATTTAATTTAAATACTAAAAATAAATTTCCCAAACACAATTTAATTTACATGCATAATATTTTATTTAAATTTCTAATTTCTCTCATTTATTTAAATACAATATAATTTATGCACTTAATAATTTAATCTAATTAATTAATTTATTTAATCAAATAGTTAAATCCTTTTAAAGATCAACTATTTAACTAATTAAACTAACTAATGTATTAAATTATTAAATAAATAAATTTCAATCATATTTAAATATTAATTAATAACAATAAATAAAACACAATGATTAACATTAAAAAAAAACCAACATTTACCTTTTTAAAAATGATTTAACCAACAAAAACACATTACAACCTACGACTCAAAACTAAAAACTGACATTGTACTAAGACTAGGGTTAGAGATTGGACTAGGATAAACCTAACTACTATCTCCCATTCAACAATTCCGTTGAGTCTTGACACGCTCAGACCTGATTACACAGGTGGAGTCGATGTCATGTACCTGCAAATCCTGCAATCGAGCAAACAATGTACATGCATGTATATATATAAAGCATTAAAACAAACACACCGTGCGGAGAAAATCACAGATATCGCAGGGCACTCGCAAGCGAGTGATGCGATTCTGTTCTCCACACCAATACACTCACAGAGAACTGACTCAATAAACATTGTTAGTCCATCATAAGCATGTGCATATCCATAACAACTGAAAGTAAACATCTACACTAAATCATATCATGTCCGAAAACAATAAACATCACACAAAGTATCATCATGTCATAGAATAATCCATCATCGCTCAACATCAGCGATCAAAGTATCCAACAAAACAACATAGGTCTAACAGTATGAGAAAATGTCAACAGAAAGCATAGCATAAATGTAGGGGTACTACAAGAATATTGTAACCCTTGATTAATGTGTTGATTATGTTCATGTTATTTTATGGTTACTGGTGTAAACTTACCATTCATGTGAGGTAATGATGTTGTTGTGAAAAGTAATGCAGTCTTGTAAACCCAAGGGATTTGTTATATGTAGTTCATGTTTAGTTTCATATCATGTGATATATGATTATTATGATGTATGTTAGTATTTTTTTAAAAAAAATTGGTGCCATAAATGCTAGATGTAATGTATCCTTTGGGGTTGCTTGGCGGGGCATTACAGTTGGTATCAGAGCATAGGTTTATACACTGGGGCACTATGAGCCCATTGTGTTGACCTAGTTGCTCGTACTCGTAAGGGTGTGTTAGTCTATTTGTGTAGTCTATACTTGGTTGCCCTAGTTTGTCTCTGGGTGATGTAGGTTCTATGGTGCAAAAATCCGGTGGAAAGGATAGGACCCTCGGTGTAGTGCGCAATGTACCGATATCCTTCCTACTGGAAATGCACTTTGGAACTCTTGTGTTACCCTTGAGTCGTTTTGTGGTGTCTCTGGTGTGAAGTGAATTTGAGTGTGTATGTGGTGTATGTGTGTTAAATCTAAAATTATGTGTGTGTTGAAGTGATAATTATGTTTCTGTCTCTGAAAAGACCATAAATTATGATCTTGTGACACATATATTGTGAGATTTTGCATTGAGTAATGAATAGAAAGTAGTACATGATGTTTAAATGATGAAGTTTAACTAGAAATGTGTATCTTGGCAATGAATTAGCATGAATAACTGGTGCTAATGTGTTATGTTTCCATCTTAGTTTATGATTTTATGGTAGTCGGCTTCGAATCTTGAAGATAAAGGTAATGAATTGGTTATGTATAACATGTGGATTTAATACTATAGTTGCATCTGATTAGTAATTGTTATTGATGATTGTTTATGATGTATCACTCATTCTTGAGAGGCATACGACATGAAAATTCCCTCTACAGTAGGTTGATTTGATATATATATGGTGTACACAATGTTTGCTTTTATGCAGGTTGCAGGTAATCAACCTCGATTCCACCTGCTTTGGCAGGACTGGGTGAGCCTCATGAAACCCAATCAAAATAATGTGGAAAAATAGAGTTGAAAAGAAGGTTTCCCAACTTTGCCATCATCCTCGACGAGAATATGTACCCCCTCTGTGTAACCCAGTCGGTATGGTTTTTTATGTTTTGTCAGTTGTGTTGGTTGAACTTCTGCTATTTGATGGTGGTCATGTTGATTTCGTGATTATATTGTTTAACTTGTGATGATATGTTTTTGGTCATTTTTATAATTGGTTACTTGAATTTTGATGACTCTTATAATTGTGAACGCTTCGTTTAACCATGCGACTTCCAGGAGTAAGTCGGGTCCAAGGGGGGAGAATGTAATACCCCCTCTGCACTTCGTCTTGACCATGAAGCCGTATGTGATTTGGTCTCTCCCTTAGAGATAATTGTTTGATAGCATGCTGTGAATAATGTGATTGATTAGTGTCCCTCCATTTGTGATATTGTCGTATTGTTTTTCGATTGTGGGAGGTAGGGTATCATTTGATTTTAAATTGTTTTGTTGTTGATTCTTTGATTAAATAGAAAATTATTAATAATTTATTTTGATTAAATAAATTAAGGTGAAAATATTTATTAAAATTAGTATTTAATTTCAAATGAAGAAAAATGCTTTAGAATTGTAGTGGGACACCTCATATAGTGCATGGACAAGCAGATTAGTCAAGCAGATTTAATGATCAACGGCTTGTGCAAATACAAGGGGGATTTTTCGGTAGTTTGCGGAGATGATCCTCGAAATCTACAAGAGTGTATGCGCTGGAAGGTGAGGAGTTATTTTTGGAGGGAATACTATCGGATTGCAAGAGATGTATAAGGAATCCCATGCATATCATTATTATCGAGAACCTGCTCTTTCGACGTGGAGGGGAGTTCAAGTATTTTCATTTTTCATCAAGGGGCGGAGTCCACAGAGATTAAGAATTTCCTCCATCTTGACAGCTGGTAACACCTTCAATAGTGACTGCCTGAAATGGAGCTATGGTCATATACGGGAAGCCATCGCAATGGATAGCATGGAAGAGCCATATCCATATATCAGGGACTCCAACCAGTTTGAAAGGTAGCATTTCCAGCCTGAAAGGAGGCAAGTAAATGCTTTCTTCTTAAAGGCCCTAAATGGGTTCTCTACTTTTCTTTATTTAACCTGTGAATGATTAAAAAATGATATTTCAAATCCACCTCTTATGGGAAAACATTTATCAATCTCTTTGTGGATGGTTTTATTTTCTTGGATTCACAAACTAATGCATGGTATCTCTGCCCTCTTTATTATTGTATATCGTATGACTTCTTGCCTCGGTAGAGACACATGCACTGCTCCAAAAGTATCAACGCTGGTGCATGGTAGCTTGTGGTAATAGCGCAGTGACTGCACAAGCATATGCTTTGAATTCAAACATGACTGTGATGATTGGTTTCCTTACCTAGCCGTGCTTAGATCACCTTGTTTTGTACATAGAATCCTTAGTATGCCGATGAAGAATGACTAGGATCTATGCAAGCATCTTTAGTATCGTCTGAGCTCATAGAGATTCATTGTAACCATGGTAAATCATGCCCGTTTAGCCTCCTACCCTGGCATCCTCAGATATATATCATATAGAGTTGACAACCCGGTTTTTAATCAAGTCATGGTCGATTGAGTATAGAAACTTGCATTTATATTTCTTGTTGGTAGCAAACTTGAATTTGCAGTGAGATGTGAACTAGTAATCCATGATCTATTTTTTGATCTATCTGCTCACATTACCATGTAGTCTTCTTTTGCCAAGCCATATACTCTGTTGCTGCATTGATTTCCTGTGTTTGTGGATGTGATCCATCTCCTTCACAAAAAGCATGTACATTTTAAGGTCTTCAAACCAACTACACCAAGGTATCTTTAAAATTCCTCTCTCTATTATCAATCTCCTTTCTATTTGAATCTCACCACACCTGTCTGCCACTGCAGAAGATGTTTTAGAGATGAACATAAGTTGCTGCACTTAAAAAAAAAAAAGATGATAAAATGCATGTAGATGGCGACATTTCCAAATTTCAATATTTATTTTCTAATATATTTGGTAACCTATCACTGTTATGACATTTAGAGATGAGGTATTGTACATAATTAAATAGCCTCCCTGAAACTTTCGATAACTTATCATAGCTACAACTTTTTGACTGCAAAGGTGTAGTAAATTAAACAATCGCCCTGATTTCTTTGTCAGTTTGTTTGGGCCGTAGCACTTGAACATAAAAGGAATTTTAAATGTTTATATAACCTGCTTGATTTTGCTGACAATCTATTGCAGTTGCAGCACTTGAAAACAATAGGCACCGTTTCTTGTACAGGTCGAAATGGGTGTTTGCATTCAGATCTGTTATTAATGCTATAAGGTCTTACCTAGTTCTCCAAGGCAGTATTTGTATTTCATCCAAAAAAATATATAAAAAAACTAGAGTGAGACATGCCATGTTAATGGCAGTTGTCATTAGTTATGACTGTGAGTTAAGCTTGCCTATCCATTAACTTTACCATGCCAATGACTTGTGAAATCAATTAAAATCATTAATTTATAATCTCGTACAATCTTTCCAGTTTATGTATGCAAAGATTATAATTTAGATTTGAATATCTTGCATGTTGATTTATCTGCTAGTTCTTTAGTTAAGTTAATCTAATTAATTACTAAAAGTATGGCAAAAATAGCTTTAGTTTACTAAGACTTAGCATGCTAGATTAGTGGTTATGCTTGGGT
>VDFB02125162.1:0-17019 GCA_007258455.2 Sequoia sempervirens | reverse complement strand
CCAATAAGGTGTTATTGAAAAGGCTATATTATTTCAATTTTTGATTAGGTTTTGTTGAGAAGCTTGGGTTTGTTACTGTGAATTTTTGTGGGTTTCTTTTTATGGCTTCTATTTTTTGGCTATGTTTGCAATAGAATTAAATTGTTAACATTATGAAATTTATGTCGGTTGTTACTGCCTAGCTTGAGTTATAATGTATCATTTTCGATAAGGCATTGTTCAAAAGGGTATATTGTTTCAAATTTTGATAAGGTGTTGTTGAGAAAAGACTATACTATTTTTTAGAAGCAATATTGTTGCATTTATGGTTGGCGTATTGTGGCTATCTTTTTGCATGGGTTTTGTGGCTATGGTTTTGCATGGGTTTTGTGTATTGTTGATAATTGTTCTCTAGCTAGTGCTATATTGTTTCATTTCCCATAAGGTTCTGGTCAAAAGGTTATATTGTTCCATTTTTGATAAGGTGTTGTTAAGAAAAGACTATATTTTTGCATCGGTTTGTTACTATGCATTTTTGTGTTTTGTGGGTTCCTCCATGTGGGCCGTTGTTGAAATAAATATTGTTTGATTTATGCCTTGCAGTTTTTCCCTATGGTTGCAATGTAAAAAAATAGTTAGCCTTATACAATTTATGTTTATTTTCATAAGGCATTGTTGATTCTTGTTGTCTAGCTTTAATATAATGTTATATGGTTTATGTTGATTTTGATAAGGTATTGTTGATTATTGTGTTCTGACTTAGGCTACATTGTTTCATTTTCGATAAGGTGTTGTTGAAAGGGCTATATTTTTTGAAGTTGTGATAAAGTGGTATTGACAAAAGATTATTATTTTGCATGGCTTTGTAACTGTAGACATGCAAAATTTACATTATGCATTCGATCGGATTCAGTCAAATTAGACGTTGCATTAGGACCATTCATCAATTAATCAAGTGCATTTTCATCCATTCATTTATGAAATAAACATTATCATTCAACCTTCATCTTGCATCATCCACTTAATTAAATAAATCAGGACTTTATTTAAATCAAATCTTAAATTATATTTCATCATTTTCTGATTTAAATAAATCAATTATCAAAGTCCAAAATGTCAACTCACCTAATCAACATTAAATCAACATAATCATCATCTAATCCTAATCTAATGCTAATCCCATCCCACTTGCATTATCTAGATCTAGCCACTTGCACAATAAATCAATTTTATTGATTTATTAAAACAATCATTTTCCCTCAACATGACAAGTCAAACATGGCATTTTATTGCTGTTTTCTTTGTCCCCTCTCGTATTGCAAATTTGAATTCAAAATTTCCCCTCTTGGGCACTCTTCCCAAATCTTGCACATGCATTGACCAATCACCACTTGACAAGTGGCCTTATCTCATTGGCAGAATCTTAGTCCCACATTGGTCCCTCTTCAACACTTGGCATTTTGAAAATCTTTAAATACAAGCTTCATCCTCAAGAAAATCCTCCACAATCTCTTGCAAGGTCACTCTCTTCATTTGAGATTTGATCTTGTACTTAGCATCTCCATATCAATAGCAATTTCATCATCTTAAGCTTATCAATCAAGGGTTGGGAAAGGGTCACTAGCACATGTGACACCAATCCAATATGAGATAGTTTGCATCATGTTTTCTTATGCTTTTGCTTGAGATCCTTTGTCATTTGTTTGCATTTTGAACATGATGTATTATTTCATAAGGATGTTGAATATCTTGATTTGTTGTTGAAATACTAATGATTCTGCAGGTTTTATTGTTAGTTTTCTAATCACATTTTGCAGATTTTAGCATCCACAAATTGGCGCTAGAAGGAGGGAAATAATCACATATTTTAGTGTATTGCTGTGTGTACTTACTGCATTAAATCAATGTGTGTCTCTTTTAAATGTTATGGTAGCATTTTGTGATTATCCAAATCTCAATATATTGGTTTCCTGTTGGTCGCTTCATTATTTAGGCATTTGATGCTACCATCACGAACGACCACATTTCCTCATCAAATTGCTTTAACCTGCATAATGAAACGTTGAAATGTTGCTGGTAGGTATTGAAAAGGGATTCATTGGTGTGTTTAAAAGCTTCTACTGTCAGGACAATATGACGCTATGAATTCCTTTTGCTATGTTAAGATCTCTACTTCAAATAGAATTTACAAATCGCTTGTGATGCACTCGCTGAACTTGTTTTACCTTTTGTTCGGTCAAGAATCTCTATTAAGACTGCTCCATAGGTAGATCACAAGTGTTGGCATTGGGCGCAATCTGCATTACTGCTTTATTTCCTGTTATGCCCATATTCAATTTGCATTTGCCAATCTCCATTGCAAAGAGGTAGTAGGAGACCACTTTCAAGCCAATCTGTCCACTGAAAAACAAAAGTTGCAGTCCTCGAATGTAGCACCCACCAATCTTAATGACCATTTTTTTTATAGAGTTGCGTGTTCTTTCCAAGGCGAGTTGCAAGGAACAGTCTTAGTATTTGTTCACTGGCCTGAGAGCCTTAGTTCATTTTCCATATTTATGTGCCTGGCTGAGTCAGATATGCAGATCAAATAGTATTACATTCTGGGCTTTGTTTGAAGAATTTTAAGGTTGAACATTATGCATTATGCTTGTCTGAAGATGCACGCTGTCCAACACTGCAATGAATACAGATTCATTTCATTTCAAAAATCAGTGGGCACCAACTATTGAAGCCGCTTGAAACTTCAGATTGTTTACACTTTTTCTTGAGAGCTACGAAGGATATACATAGCTAACCATGATTATCCTTTGTTTTGACACGCCATTTTCTTTTAGTCGGTTACAACCCAACACTATTGAACATCAATTTTTCAGGCTTTTATGGCTACTTCCATCAAATCAGTCCACATAAAAGGTGAATCTGGCAGTCTATTGATAGCATATGTTGTCATTAATAACATAAATATGGTTGAGTATTTCATTGCCTGCGTCCATTACAAATTCTTTGAGTGATTATATAGTTGCTACCACTGGGATACTTGCATTCAATTGAGAATAAATAGAACTCACTTATCAAATCAATCTGCTTTATCAATACCATCCTGTGACAGAGTCTCGAGGAAAACAGTGGCATTATAATATCTAACAACTTTGCTCGCTTTGATATTAAAAAAATAGCTATTCTATTGTTCGCTATGGCTATTTGTTTTACAGGAATAATGTGAGCAGTATGAGGGATTGCGCAGCAAGACTTCATTGTATGGCCAAAAGAAAATGATTACATTTGCATCTTGAGCGCAAATTTTTTTTACTTACTCCAGTGTCGCTCTTTTTTACTTGCTGTGCTGGTGCGGTCAAAAGTTTATCACCTGTGATTATTACATCAGAATTTGTCATCTGTAGAGTATTATATCAATGTTACAGGGTTGTTGGATATATTCCATGTGAAGTGCATTCTCTTTAAAGTCTCTGTAATAAACACCCTCTTCACTCAGCCCGCGCAGATCTCTGAAGAATGTGAAGTTTTCTGTATTTATCATTATGCATATTTCTCATTTATTGCAGTGTGTTGACTTTCATGATGTTGCAAGTACGGAGATATGTCCCAAGCGAATAAAGGCGTTCTCTTTAAGGCACATATATTTTGTGGACTCTTTGAAATATGATTGTGTTGATTTGAATATTGAGATCTTGTTGCCTTGATTAATTCTTTATTCCTAATGTGTCACTCTCTAGAATTTATTTTTTATGATTGTATTTGAAAGGAAAAGGGGGTTTTCGCCTTTAAAGATTCAATTATTGGCAAGAAGGGTCTTTTGCAAATTGTTTTGTTTCATATTGGTTTTAAAGTCTTTAGGAATCAAGATCTTTATTAAATGCTTTGTCACTTGAAATCATTTATACTAAAATGTTTGAAAAATGAATTTAGTTAACTTGGTTTTCATATAATTTTCTTTTGTTTAATAGGTACAAAAGCGAACAAAGGAAAAGCGAAGGAGGTACAAACGAAGGTACAAAAGAAAATGAAGGCGAAAAGGTGCAAGGCGAAAGAGAAGGCTATCAAACGAAAACGAAAGGAGGAGGATTTTTGTTTGAAAACACAATGTGTTTTTTAACACTTTAAATGTTTGATCAATACTACTTCATGAAAGGAGGGAAATGTTTTTTTGAAAACACAATGTGTTCTTTAACACTTTAAGTGTTTAATCAACACTACACGAAATTGTTTTCCTTTTCGTTTTAGAACATTAGTTTTCAATTGGGGCTAAAAACGAACAATTTCATTTTCATTGCAAAGGGCTTAAAACGAACCTTAGAACACACTTACTAGATTTCGTTTTGGGTTAAAAATTGAACAAGCAATCCTCATATTTCATTTGGTGCTTAAAACGAATTCACAATTGCCTTGAAGGGTATAAAACGAACAAGTGTTTGATTTGTGTGATTGTCTTTTGAGTACGTATCCTCTCCCCTTGCGCTTCGTGCGATCTAGGGTGCAAGAGAAACACTCAAAATACATTTTATTGCTTTGAACCTTCATTTGGGTTTAAAATTGACATCTTGTGCGAGTGTGAGAAGAGAGGCATTTTGGCGTACATTCTCTTTCTTTGTGCCATCAAGATTGATCGAGTCTACGGATTGTGTCTTTGCTTTCGCTTTTGTTTATCTTAGAGGGCCTGCGGCGGGGAAAAGTACTCACCCAAGCGGATGACTCAACCAGTAACACTCTAAAGCCAAGAGTATTTCCAGCCGGGATATAAATGTGGGTATTGGTTAAACGCCATATCACGCAGTTGGCTCCGACAAGATGGATCCGAAAGGGGACTCTTGGCATATGGGTCAATCTCCTGACGGAAAGTCCTTACTAGAACCCATGTGCTAGAATTTGCCAAAATCCTTAATCTATTTGTTGAATTGCAAACGGTCGTCACGAAACCACCCCAAATTTATGGCTTCTAGTAGAGATGGAAAGAATGCCATGGGAGTTTCATGGGTGTTGATGCTTGGCTGCCCCGATTGACGTTAATGAGCCGTGGAGGGGAGCCAGTGGGGTCAAGCATCTAACCATCCGCTAGAGATAAGCGTAACTGGACTTGTCCAAGTGGGAATCCAACAAATATTGTCTTACACATCCATAGGGCTTTGTAATTATTCTTTTTTTGAAAACCGCGATTATTACGTGATGAAAACATTTTGCAAACAAACATTCAACATGGTTCTCAAAATTTCAAACCCTCTTTAAGACAAATATCATTGACTCAATCCATATGTTACTGCTTTCCCTGTGGATTCACGTCTGTAGAGGTTCCTAAGCATTGGATTATATCTCAATTTGTCTTCTTGAGTAAACAATAGGAAAACCCTTGCCTTAAGTTCATTGAATTTCCACATAAAATATCTTGTGGGGTTTAAAGAAATTAAGACTTGGACATCTTAGTTTGAAACTTTAATCAAAGAGAGTGTTTTTGGTAAAATAAACTCATTAAGCAAATATAACAAATTGGACCCCACACATGTGCTTGATATCTCTTGGTCATATTGGTCTTTTGATTGCTCCTAGAGAAAAGTGTGTTCTTCAATACCTTGGCCTAGTAAACAAAGTCTCTCTAAGTCTCTTAGGATCAAAATCAAACACTTCATCCACCTCAAACATTTATCAACATCATCCCACAAACAATTTTAGAGCTTTGAAAACGTCATTACCTAGACTTGGGTACATTTCCAAACCAAATCAAAATCATTTGTTTAGTTAGGTGTGTTTGGATGAATCCTTCCACGCACACTTAGTTAAATTATCACCTCTTTGAACAAGTTTATCCTAAGATAACATCCAACATTTTAGGGTTTACAAGTTCATCATCCACATCAAACAATCAAAATCAAAAGCCCTAAGTCTAGCATTTGATTCAAAGTTCCTAAGCGTTCAACACTCACATCATTTACACCCTTCATCCTCCATCTCGTCATTGGTCCTAAGAACCTTAGAGGTCACTTTTGCTACAAGATCAAAACACAAGAAGAGCATGGAATATAAACTAGATTCATACATCATGAGTGGTCCAAACCAACCAAACTATCCAAGCCTCCTGAAATCATGGGATTATGGAAACTCACATCCATACATAGGATCACTATCTCCTACGAATAGCAATAGCACAACGAATGTGAGTATGCCCAATCTGAATTTTGGAACACATCTCCCCATGATAGATTTAAATCAAAGTCCAAACTTACAAGTCTATCCTCCAAACAATCAATACATGAGTCTTCAAACGAGCAACATCATTCCACCAAATCCCTACAAACCAAATGTGGATGTACCAAATGCAAGTTTTCGAAACATGAATCCTAACTCGGAAAACTTTGGAAAAATGATTCCCAATACTGACAATGTTCATCCTATCATGCCAAATCTAAACATCATCCCAAATCAGAACATTATCCAAAGTCAATTTTCCCATAATCCCATTCAAAAACTGCAAGTAGGCATCCTAAATCCGCTTAAACAAGAGCCAAATCAACTATCTCAAGTGAGTCAAGATCAAAATCAAGAACAAATTTGGCGAGATCAAATTGTGGAACTTTCCAAAATAGTTGAGGCATTGCGCCAAGGGAAATCTCCACCACCATTACCCACATCATTCCTTGGTTTAGGGATTCCCCCTTTACCTAACACCAATCAATCCACCCAAATCAATCCACTTAATGTCAATCAAACCATCACGTCAAATCCTTCGAGTATACCATCGACATCACACCAATGGATGGTATCTAATCAAACAACATTGATCCCAAATCAAAATTTGGTCTCTCAAGGACCTATCACCTTGGTCATTCCAACCATCACTATCCCTTCAATCATTCCAAACGCCACTATCACACCCATCACATCTCAACCTCTCACTACCATGATCGCTCCGAGCATATCTCAAACACTTGTCACTACATCCAACATGATTCTAAATCCACCACCACCCCCACCACCACCAACTTCCACCACATCAATCCAATACAACGCGACATTACAAGCTACTTTTCAAAAGGGATTCCAAAAATATCTAGCCATGCAACAAGCAACACAAGCTCAACAAGTGAAACAATCCTCTCAAGTTTCCCAAGCCTCTCAAGCTACCCAACCAACACGAGCACAAACACAAAAGATGACAACTATTGAAAACAAGGATCAAGATCAATCCATCACTGAACACACATTTACTTCATCCAATGATCGAATCGACATATGTCAAGAGTCACTTTTGAATCGTGATCAAAATCCACCAACAAAACTTGACAATGAGCCAATTAAAGAAATATCAACATCACTTGATGCTATGGTCGAAGACATTCACAATCTCTCCATCGCAATTATCGAAAACAATGATCAAAACCTCTCCATCGAGGAGCACATTGAACATATATCTACACAATCCGATGATCAACTCACCATACATCAAGAGCCACTTTTTAGTGATCTCTTTCAAGGAGTGTTAGGACTATTTGATCCAATTGACATAATGCATGATCCATTGACCAATGATCATATCGAAAATGTCTCTACATCGCCTTACGAGTTAGAGGACATATCTCAAGAATTTATTCCAAAGCATGATCAAAATCTTTCACCAAGGTCTAGCAATGGTCCCTTCCAAAACATCTTAATCCCCTTTGACCTCATGGTTACAGATGCTGAAGGAACCTTGAACTTGACCATGCCTAATGTCGACATCCAAAAGTCCTTTGTAAGAAATCCATCCTTTGAAGCTGCCCCATGTCAAGAACTTGATCCAAAGCATGTCGAAAGCAACTCCGAAATTAATCAAGATCAAGAATTTGTATCTTCAAGATACTACAATAATCTAATGGACACTCTCCTATCTATGCAAGATGATCATATCCATACTCCTCCATCTACCCATGAGATGCTTTCATTGGATGGAAACATAGATGATCGTTATTCAGAAAAGAATCCCTTTATTCCTGACATTATTACACACAAAGAGAAGATTCTTAACTCCTACAATCAAACGGAGTTTTCAACATCAGGATCAAATATGTCCCAAACTCAGATTGAGGACATCATGAATAAAGATATCCATCATTATCCGTTTAAGGAAACAAGTCAAATAGAACGTCCAGAGTTAGCAGAGCAGCAAATTGAAACGTCACCTACGACAGTCATTTATCAGAGAATGCATTATACACAAGAGCTCTTGGAGCAAGCGAAATCAAAGCATGAAGGTACTACTACCACCATACTGGGGGCAACTTCGTCTCAAGCAAACGTCAACATAGGGAGCATGAAGAGTCCTTATGATGAAGCTAGCGTCAATACTACAACCAGTCACATCATGAATCGTCATCCACCCATCACCCCATCCATGAATTGGGACCAACGTCAAAAGAAAGATTTGAATCAAAGTACGAAGAACGTTATCAAAGCAAAAGAAGTTGATAAGCATAATGGACAAATCAAATACATATGGATACCAAAGCATACAAAGAAAGATCATCCCTGTCAAACTCCATCAGTCAAAGAAACTGTGGGGCAAAATAAAAGAGGGAGAGGTATCCATCAAAGATGTCCGCAAAAGCAAAAATAGGCTTCTCAAGTGACGTACAAAGTTTATCAAGTAGTTGGTCCTAATTCCATGCACACTTCCGTATCCACCCATCATTGCTCATCTTCCCAAGTTTGGAGAGTCAAAGGTTCCAAACTGTCAACCAATCCATTTCTTATCCCTAAACGCACTCCATCCATGCCTCCACGCATGATATCCAATTCTTACATTGACCGTGTATTGGCAACAACCCTTTATCATAAGAGTTGAAGGCACTCTATCGGCGATGTGCGCCTGAGACGAGTTAACTAGTATTAATGAAAGCGGATCCACAAATCCCAAAAAGTTCATTCAAGTGCAGTATCTTGGCAAAGTAGCTTCTTCAAGCATGATGTCGATGGCACGATATGATGAGAACATCTATGTCCAGCACCACCAGGTGGTTCAGCATGAATCTTTCCATAAAATACAAAAATCAAAAAATATCAAAATCGAAAAAATAAAAAGTTAGCGATAAAAATCATCCTATAGTGAAAATCGCGTAAGGCGGCGCTTTTGGGCAAGACCATGATGAAAACCACAACTTAAGCGAGGCATCATGGTAGAATTGAGCATCTCGTGTGCCACTTCAGGTGAAAGCATCTCATCCCATCCATAATAAATTGAGCATTCCATCCATATTATCCATAATAAATCCATCCATCCATGAACCATTTATCCAATCCATTCACATCTATCTGCATTCGTCGTCTTAGTTATCTTGATCTTGATGAAATTTTGGGGCACACCTTATGCTTGCTTACAAAAAACATCTTGAAATGGGTTGTTTTCATGGATCCTATCCAATGCAAAATTATCTGAGCTATGGAGCACTATCCAAATGAGCATCCTTTATCCAAGCACCTTATCTTATCGCAAGATAATCCATGTCTCTCCATCCATACACTTATCCGAGCATCCATCCATTGCATTCCATACGTTGCTAGACATTGGGGGCAGATATGTACATCTTGCTTCGAGAATAAATATTGATCTATATCCTTCACCTTATGTGGCGATCCGAACATTGGAAAACATGAAATAAAATTGGTCAAAGCAGTTGTGATCCGAAATCCAAGTCACTAGCCCATGGCATATTTTGACAAGAAGACATTCCTTATCAAGCTTCATATTTCATCGAACATCAATCAATAGTAGTCGCATCTAAGCTGCACGTCAAACATCACATCAAATCATCCAAACATCTTTTGTTCGAAACCAAGCTTCATCAAACATGATCAATCAAATCCAATCAAAAAATCATCATCTCAGGATATCCTTGTGTTGCTTAACACTATCCTTGCATTGTCGTGTATCCTCGACAATGTTATCATTATCAATCCTGATCAATCCAGCCCTTGCATTGTTGTGTATCCTCAACAATGTTATCATCATCAATCCCATCAAATCCTTGTGTTTATAACACTATCATTGCATTGTTGTGTATCCTCAACAATATTATCATCATCATCAATCCATCGATCAATCAATCAGCCGTTTTGGCAAAATCCTCAAACAGACCCTTGATATCATCACATATCCATATCAAAAGCGTCAAAATCATGCAAAAATCCAAAACATCCAAAACATCAAAAATCCAAAAACATTCATAAAAGTAGAAAAATCAAAAACATTGGAGTCCGAACTCGTCATCTCGGCTTAAGCGTAGGCAAAGGCTAATCACATGATCAGCCCAGAGACACAAAATCAAAAACATTGAGAAAACATCAAAATCAAAAAACATTCAAAAAAATACAAAAATCAAAAAAGAACATCGCCAAAATCAAAAATCAAAACATTTGTAAAATCTCCAAAAAACACCAAAAATAGCCTCAAAACATTTCAAAGCACGTCAAAAACATCAAATATTTGAAAAAATCCATCCATCTCATCACAAGCTTTCACTTGGAAATAATCGATAGATCCATAATAAACTGATCGTCACCTTCATCCTTTGGCAACGCAAACAAAATCAATCTTCAATTGTAAAATCAAAATCAAAGCAACAAATCTTTAAAACAAAGTCAAACTCTTGATCATTTTCAGACATGACAATCAACTTTATATCATTAGCCTATCAATCAACTTATCAAACCGTCATCATCCTTTACAATGCATGTCCTAGGATATATCATTCTGACAATGGGCATCATTTTGGATATCACCTTGGATTCTTATCCTATCAAACAAATCCCTTTGGCTAGAGGTATGAAGAACATTGGATTGTTTGCGTACTTGATCTTTTCTTTTGATTTATCTTATTGCGCTCATTCCAAGGACCTCTCGATGATATCCGAACGAAGGATTTAGAGAGATAGGAATGGGTCAACGATCATTATATTTTGTCTGCTGTGCTTGTTGGGCGTTCTTGTAAAATAACTTGGCGAATACTTGCTTTGTTAGATATGTATGGAAGATGTTTCAGATAGCTTGTTGACTATTGCATTGATTGGTTATACCTTTCCGTGTTTTGGTCTGAGATGTTTGAGACTTCTAAAGTGCATCCTAGCAAGGTTTCCGTATGTCGAAGTGTGAACAAGAATACTCCTATCTGTTGTCGAGTCAAAGTCCATCACACTAAGTACAGCGCCATCCTGGTCCTTTATACCTTGATGCATCGTGCTTAGGCGTGTTATCAAACATAAAGTAAGTGACCCTTTGAAAATCCCAATCCTTGATAAGCAAATCATCATCGTCATCTATCATCATCATCTCTAATAAAGTCTCGACCAATCATGGACTTGTTGGATCCTCTTATCATCCAATATATTTCCTTCAACATTGCCATCATGAATAGTCATCATCATCCATCACTTGCATCCACCAAGCCGTTAGCATCATCATCACCCATTCATCCATCGTATCCATTTGCATCTAAGCTATTGACATACCACATGTCATTCATATCATACATCATAGGAAACATCGATCATTTCATATGCATTTGCATGCATATCATCATCATAATATAGATCTTTTGTTAGTCCTAAGCATATCATCGTCATCCATAGCATAGCCCATCATCAATCTCATCCATCTCCTTATCATATCATCAGAACAGTTTTTTAGAATAATATAGATTTGTTATTCTAAGCATCTTGAAATCATCTTTGCATCGTCATCCATAACCATCCATTTTTGAATCTCTTTATGGCGAGATCGACCCTCAAATTGAATCTTTTATTTCGATCGAGGGGCAATACCAGTGTACTTCTTTGTAGGGGCATCCGAAAAATCATGAAATTTTTTAATTTACATTCGGCGGTAAGTTATTCTTTGAACCAGCGCCAACAAGTACATTGCTTCCAAAGGGAAAAATGTGAACATACAAATTAACATTATGCATACGATTGGATTCAGTCAAATTAGATGTCGCATTAGGACCATTCATCAATTAATCAAGTGCATTTTCATCATTCAAATAAACATTATCATTCAACCTTCATCTTGCATCATCCATTTAATGAAATCAGGACTTTATTTAAATCAAATCTTAAATTATATTCCATCATTTTCTAATTTAAATAAATCAGAAATCAAAGTCTTGAAATGTCAACTCATCTAATCAGCATTAATCAACATGATCATCATCTAATCCTAATCTAATGCATGTCACATCCATCCCACTTGCATTATCTAGATCTAGCCACTTGCACAATAAATCAATTTTATTGATTTATTAAAACAATCATTTTCCCTCAACATGACAAGTCAAACAGGGCATTTATTGCTCTTCTTTCTTGTCCCCCTCTCAAAATTTATTGCAAATTTGAATTCAAAATTTCCCCCTCTTGGGCACTCTTCCCAAATCTTGCACATGCATTGACCAATCACCACTTGACAAGTGGCCTTATCTCATTGGCAGAATCTTAGTCCCACATTGGTCCCTCTTCAACACTTGGCATTTTGAAAATCTTTAAATACAAGCTTCATCCTCAAGAAAATCCTCCACAATCTCTTGCAAGGTCACTCTCTTCATTTGAGATTTGATCTTGTACTTAGCATCTCCATATCAATAGCAATTTCATCATCTTAAGCTTATCAATCAAGGGTTGGGAAAGGGTCACTAGCACATGTGACACCAATCCAATATGAGATAGTTTGCATCATGTTTTCTTATGCTTTTGCTTGAGATCCTTTGTCATTTGTTTGCATTTTGAACATGATGTATTATTTCATAAGGATGTTGAATATCTTGATTTGTTGTTGAAATACTAATGATTCTGCAGGTTTTATTGTTAGTTTTCTAATCACATTTTGCAGATTTTAGCATCCACAGTAACTGTGATTTTTTGTGTTTTGCGGGTTTTTACATTTAGGTCAGTGTTCAACCCAAATTAATTTTTTGTGGATATGGTTGCAACATAATAAAATAGTTAACATTATACAGTTTATGTTGATTTTGATAGGGCATTGCTAATTGTTGTCGTCTGGCTTTAAAATAGTTAATGTTACACATTTTATATTGATTTTCATAAGACATTGTTTATTGTTGTTGTCTAGCTTATCCTATATTGTCTTATTTTCGATAAGGTGTTGTTGAAAAGGCTTTGTTGTCTCATTTTCAATAGGGTGTTATTCAAAGAAGACTATATTGGTTGTTGAAAGCAATATTGTTTAGTTTATGGTTCATGTTATGTGGCTATGGTTTTGTATGGGTTTGTCAATGTGGATTTTTTTGTGTTTTGTAGGTTTTTGCATTTGGGTCATTGTTGAAATGGATATTGTTTGATTTATGCCCTATATTTTGTGGGTATGGTTGCAATTGAATAAAATATTTAATGTTATATAGTTTTGTGTTGATTTACATAGGGTATTGTTGATTTTTGTTGTCTAGCTTAAGTTGCATTGTTTCATCTTTGATAAGGTTTTGTTGAAAAGGATAGATTTTTTTGTTTTCAATAAGGTGCTATTGAAGAAAGACTTTAGTTTTACATGGGTTTGTTATATGCATTTTTTTCCTATTTTGTCAATTTTACCATCTAGGATGCTTTTGAAACCAATATCGTTTGATTGACAGTTTCCTTTTTCTCATTATGTTTACAACACAATAAAATAGTTAATGTTATATAGTTTATTTTGATTGTTGTTCTCTTGCTTGTTAGTTGATACGCTATTTGTGTGAACTTTGGTAGGAATTTCCATCAGCCTTCTCATTTTTTGAACCTTTTGGTGGCTACAAAAGAAGTGGCAGATGTTCTTGAACTTTGGTCAAATTTTTTTCCAGCCCCCTTAGTTATCTATCATTCTTCCTAGTTTTAAGGCATTTTCAGTGGCCATCAAAAATTTTGCGGAGGCACTTGGCATATGTTGGGAATGGGTTGGCAGATTTTCCACTGCACAGATAGAGAAGAGCATCAAAATTAAATGTTGGTTTGCATAAACATTATTTGTTGTATGGTTTATGTGTCCTAGCGATGGTTATAATAACACCTATTGTTTATTCATTTGTGGCTTTCATTTAGTGGTCATGGTTGCAATGTAACCAAATAGTTAATATTGTGTAGTTTATGTTGTTTTTCATAAGGCATTGCCAAGTGTTCTTGTCTAGCTTTGGCTATATTGTTTCAGTTTTCATAACATAGTCTTTCGAAAAGTATTTGACTTCTTCCTTGAATAGCTTCAAAAAGGTGTTGAGCACATTGTATGTGGCAACCAATGTTTCTTATTATGTTTAATATAAAGCCTATTATTGTAAGAATTCCTTTTTGAGGATGAAACAAATAACACTTTTCTTCCCAAATAGAAAGCTATCTTCTCAAAATAGTAAATATGAATGTTTTTCTTTCCTTTCTAAATAATATTTTGTTTAATATATAATTCTTATCAAAATGAATTCCACTCATGGTTGATATGATACTTAATTAGCATAAATAAGGTGTGTCGTGAGAGTCAAAAGAGATTTAGATATTTCACCAAGCATCCAGAACACACACACATATAGTCCTGGGAGAGGCCTGAGGTGACATGTATGAAATTGCTTGTGATTCTTATATCTAAATACTAGATGTGTGGAAAACAAGATTTTCCTCCTCACTATGGGCCCTTCTATCTCTAAACCTGAGAAGAGGAAATGATTCTGATCGAGCCTGTTCTGACTGCCCCTGCACTGCACCACAGCTCATGGTATTTGTCCAAGTGTTGAGGGTATGCCCAGACCTGTGATCCTTCTGCCCAATTGAGGGAAGATGCAGTGTGGATGTTTGCTATCTTAAATGTTGTTTGGCATCAACATTAATTGTTCTATGGTTTGTGTGTGTTGGTGATGGTTGTAATAACAACTACCATATATTCATTTGTGGCTTCTATTTTGTGGTTATGGTTGCAACATAACCAAATATTTAATGCTATATAGTTTATGTTGTTTCTCATAAGGAATTGTTAAGTTTTCTTATCTAGCTTTTGCTATATTGTTTGATTTTTAATAAGGTAGTATTGGGAAAAGAATTTGACTTCTTCCTTGAATAGCTTAAAAAATGTTTTGAACACATTGTATGTGGCAAGCAATGTTTCTTAGTATGCTTAATATAAATCCTATTATAGTAAGAATTCCTTTTTGATGATGAAAGAAATTGCAACTATCTTCCCATATACTATCTTCTCAAAACAATGAATATTAATGTTTTGTTTTCCTTTCTAAATATATATATATTTTTAATATATAGTTTCTTACTTCAATGAATTTCACTCATGGTTAATATGACACTTAATTAGCATAACAAAGTGTCGAGAGTCAAATATTTAGTCATGGAATTTTAGAATAAAGACCTTAAGGTTCAATCAAGATGATATTAGTAGTTTTACTTATAATATATGTTCATAATTAAATTATTGCATAATATAATGACTCAAAGGTACATACCTATTTCTCTTATTGGTTGGTATGTTGCATTCCACTTTTCTAGAACTTGCATTTAATAAAGTAATAAAATAGTTTATGCTATTTTCCATAGGGAATTGTTGATTGTTCTTCTGTGGGCTTGAATAAATTATTTGATTTATGGTTTCTATGTGGTGGCAATGGTTGAAAAGTAATAAATTAGTTCATGTTCTTCTTGATAAGGCATTCATAGTTGTTTTTGTGTGTCTTTAAGGATAGTTCTTATTTGGATACATGTTAATAAGGATTTGTTAGAATGGCAAGCCATATATTAAGTACGAGATGAAACATTGGTCTCAATGTTGATTATAGTGGTAGACCAAAAATACATTCTCCACCATTGTAATCAATGGTGATATCGATTTTTTTATTGTAGTTAAAATAGAGGTTGTTATGCATATCAATGTTATCTGCATCTAATTTCACACAGATACATATCTACACATAGGGAAATTAAAATGAAATGCAACAAGAGAAACCCTGCTCTCCACTCTACTATATTGGGCCATGGACTATTATAGGTTGTTAGACACATCTATCCATAGGTGGTCTTTAAACAAATGAATGTTGTCTGCATCTAATGTCAGAAACATAGAGATCTACAAATAGGAAATATAAAATCAAACACAAAAAAATGAGGCCTACTCTCGACCCTATCATATTGGGTTACGGAGCCTGATGGGCTCTCACCAAATCCCCGATCAAGAACATACATCATCCACCACTTTGATCAATGGTGAAATCAATCTTCCTTATTACACTCACTATATAGTCTATCATTCTAACAAGTCATTTTTTGGGGCTGAAAGAAATGATAACTAAAAAGGTATATTTAATGCATGCAATACATGTATGTAGCTACACAACAAAAGCTATATATATATAAATATAAATATAGATATATATAAATATATATATATATCAAGTTAGATACACATATATACGCATTGTTGGTTGTACTCTATAAAAGACTATAAATTTTGTTGAAACAAATATTGTTTTATTTATGCTTCGCCTTTTGTGTCGATGGTTTTGGATGGGTTTGTTACTACGAATTTTTGTTCTCTATAGGTTTTTCCATATGATGTAGTGTCTCATTTTTCTTTTTTTGTGTGCACATAAGTATGTATGTAAAATTAGATGTAGACATCATTCATGTATACTCGGCTTTATAGTAAGCACAATAAGAAACATTTTTCCACATACAATGTGTTGAAAATATCTTAGAAGTTCTTTAAGGAAGAAGTTCTACAAAGATGATGGCATCAATGTTTGATATAATAATGTTTTAGTTAGTATCACTGTTGTTTGATTTTGCTATGACATACATGCAAATCTTCACATGAAATTGTACATTAGTGTTTCCCTTGCAACCATTGGCACCACACACAAACCAACAATGCCCTATGGAAATTAACATAAATTTTATATCATTACATTCCCACATATACTTTTTCTGTCTATATATATGTGTGCAATAGATTCCTACAAACGCAACTAGGGTATGCAATCCCTACATATTTTCTTGTGGAATAAAATGTGTGCTGATATTTGAAAAATAAAA
>VDFB02125161.1:0-18792 GCA_007258455.2 Sequoia sempervirens | reverse complement strand
GAAATGGGCTATAAATAGCAGGCCAACTCGAGATGGAAGTGTGAACAGATTGGTTAGGTTATGAAGATCCTGTGGTTAAAATTTCAAATTGATTTGAGCTTCAGAGATGCGAGAATCAAGAGACTTACTATATATAGTAAGGCATGGAGAAGCTGGTGAAGACAAGGAGAAAATGGCTAAGTCTGGAGATAAATCCACCTCCTACCCTCAGATGCGCCCAAGGTCAGTTGGCAGTTGATAAAATTTTCCAATTCTGAGAAACATCCTTCACCACCCTCAAAATGCCTTTCATCCCTAGCTAGAGAAAGTGTAAAAAATTCTTAAGTGAAGACTTAATCCACCCCGGACCCCTTTTTAACTTGTATTCAAGATGATTGAAAATTTTCTGGCGTTGGAATATCCCGCCCTCAGGGCCAAATGCGCCCACTTCAAGGTAATAGCATGCAAAAAGTTTCTAAGTATTGAAGCAAATCCTCCACTACATGCTAATTGCGCCCACTTCACAAGCATGAGATAAAAAAAAAAAAATGTCTAAGGCATAAGTTCATCCCTCACCATGTCTCAAATGCGCCCTCACAAGAAAAAGGATAATTTTTTTTTCCAAGTAATGAGGATATCCACCTCATACCCCTAAATGCGCCCATGTTAAGAAGCTCAAGGAGAAGTCAAAGATGGCGTTGAAAAAGATTCCTCCCTCTACACAAGCAAAATGCGCCCATCCTTCATGACATAGGAAATGCGGCCAAGTGAAGGCATGTAAGGACAAAACAAGTCAAAGGGTCAAAGCGTTGGAAAGTGTTTCATCCCCCTCATATGCTAAAATGCGCCCAAATCAAGGCAAGTGAAGACAAAAGAGTTAAGGCGTTGAAAATGTAAGGTGATGATAATTTGAGTGGGACATGGAATAAAATATTGCTAAGGCGTTGAAATGAAGTTCATCCTCCTGCCTGTGTGATATGCGCCCAAGTTGATATGATAAAATGAAATAAAATGGCTAAGGCGTGGAAATAGAAATCCTCTTCAAGTGTCAAATACGCCAAAGGAAGGTGAAGTTGATAAAGTGCTAGGCGTTGAAATTAAAAATATCCCTCATGACATCCAAAATGCGCCCAAGGCATTTGAAGGAAAAATTTTCTAAGTGAGTTGATAAAATTTTCTTCACAGGGAGAATGATTGAAGGTGAATTTAAAAATTTTCTAAGGAAAAATTCAAAATGTGCTAAGTGATTTTAAATTCTTCTAAGGCAAAATTTTCTTCCTTAGGAAAATTACGCCAAAGCTGAGGTAGTGATGAAATTTTCCTGAGACACGAATGAAATTGCCAGTGGAGAAGTCAGTGTATGCCAACTTCACAGGGTTGATTGGAAATTTTCAAATCAGGGCAAGAAAATACTCACAGGAATGAAGAACAAGAATAATTTTGTCAAAAATTATTTTTCTAAGGTTCAAAGTTCAAGAAAAATTAAATAAACCCGTTCGTTGTATACCCATGAATTCAACACGTTCTGAAGAAAATTTTCTTCTGGGTACTGGACGTTCGCGATGAGGAATGGATTTCAAAGTTTTCCACACTTCGTCGGGGCCTTCAGGATGAAGATTTTGATGGGCACTTAAATAATGGATTTTCTAAGCGGAAAATTTAAAAATTATCTAAGGCAAGGAATAAATGATGTTGTTGAAGATAGAATGCCTTGAGTGATGAATTTGAGATTGAATGACTAGATGATTTTTGGTCAAGTTCTTGATGAAAACAATTTTCTCGAGCCAGAGTGAACGCCTCGGCCTGTGGAATGAAAATGGAAGCTCAAGTCTGCAGATGTGCCCTAAAGAGGATGAATGATAATGTGAAAATATTCTCAGGCGAGAGGAATTTAAAGGCAAAAGTTGTGCTGGAGGAAAATGATGAACCCTATCAGATGATGAGATCACTCAAACGTCAAAGTTAAAGCATGAAAATTAGGTAAGTAAAGTGAATTTATACTATGAAGTGTTCTGATACCCTTCTCCTTGCTTGTTTTGCAGGGTGAACGTCGAGACTAGGCGGTGATGACTTGAAGCGATGAAGCAAGTGCTTCAAGATTACATTCCAACCTCGAACGAAGTAAAATTGCAAGAAATGGCTAAGTGTTGAGACTTAGTACGTGCCCAGCTCAAGTAACAAAGAAGAAATATTTTCAAAGCTCAAGATGAAGGCTTGGGTGTTGTCAAACAGGTTAAAGGGTTGCAGACTTGAAGTTTCATATTGGGAACGTGCCTGTTGTGCTAGTCCAAGAAATTGAAGCAAGGTTCACTAGACTTATCAAGTCTGCAGTCAAGAACAAGAACAGTGTGAACGCATTTCAGAACAGGGATCTTCTAGAAGATGGTGGCCATTAATTGTTCATTTATTACCCCACTCTTCTTTGTGGCAGTTTTTAGGGTGAATCCTGTTTAGGGTTTCCGAGGTGGTACACCGGGCCATCCAGCCGATTGTAATCTGAGCCGTCCGTTAACTTGGCCAACTATAAAGGGGGAGTCCCGCTCATTTGTACTCACAAAGTTAGAATAGCAGAGAAGGAATAGAGAGAAATTGATAGAATAGGAAGTAGACTAGTTTGATAGTATAGTTTAGATTGAAAAGGAAGGAAAGTCTTCCTTGAACACTCGTAAGAAGTTGTGAATGCTTTCATAATAAAAGAATTTTTCATTGATGGTGATCTCTTCTTTGTTATGAGTAGTTGTCGAGGCTTCTTCATCCTTCCAATTCACGTAGCATCTTGAAGTAGCTTAAAGTAGAGTAGTTTTCATTTTCATGCAAGTACTTAGTAATTGTGGAATGTGGTGTTCGATTTGAACAAGACTTTGCTTGTCCATACCACTAGCGGGCTCGCTGACGGTGGGTTCGCCCTGCGTGGTCAATTGGATTACTTTTCAAACTTAACTTTGATTGTGATTCACGTGTTTGTATGCATCGTCTTGATAGTACTTGCATGTTGAGTTATAATCTGAACACCTTTCGTTACTCCTCTGAAGATTGCACCGGTTTTGTGGAAGCTGTCCGAAGTGAGGCAAAGCAAAGCTCAGTTGAAGTCTGCAAGAATTGATCGCCATGTCCCACACCTTAGAGCAGATTAGAACCTTCTTATCCCTACACTCATTTTAAATTCAGTTCATTTCTGGTTAGAATTAGGAAACTTGTGCTCACTTGCCAAATCATTCGAACCATGTGAAACCCTTAATCTGCTGTCTGCTATCAGCTGCTGAACAATTGTGTAAGTCCCCTTGTGATACCAGCAAAATCACAACGAACCAACTGAGTATATTCTGTTGCATTATCGGAACCTTGGAGTTGAAAGCATGAACTCACTCACAATCTTAGCATGTTGAATACTTTGTTCAAGAGAGGATAGAGTATCCGTTGGGAAACTTTATTCTGTGTTGGTGCGGTCACGAAAATCACATCAACAATATGCAACAATAAATATTAAATATTATTTAACATCAGTTGACAAACCATGTGAAGCTTTGGGATTCACCGACGAACTTCACTGATTTCAAAAAGTCTTCATTTAACCTCATAGGCGTCCATTTGCTCAAGATATCACGTTTTTTACTAACTTCCTACTTTGTAGCTGGCTAGAAAGTTACGACTGGCCATTTTCGACACTAATTCCTGGGTGACTAGATGATGCTGAGACTGAACAGGTATATTCATTGCGAAGCCCATAGAGCAAGGAAAAAATGTCTGCTGGAAGTCATCACTGCAAAATCCATCATTTAACACCTCAAAGAATTAGGCGTCCTTGATTAAATTGATTTTCAGGTACCAGACTTAACCATTTCTCCAAACTGCCATTTGACGCTTCAAACGGCTACTGACGATGAACGATGAACCCTGCTAAAAGGCAACCACGCAAATTGCATAACTAGGAGTATTCCGCATCCAACAAATATACGCAAGGCATCTGAAAGCTGCATTAAGGACCCCTAAAGTAAAAGCGCCCCTAGCTTGAAAAGGCACGAACACCATTTTGACGAAAGTGCAACTCTCAACCAGATGTCCTACTTTGACCTCTAATATCTGGAGCTAGGATGGTTTGATTCGTACACTGTTTGTCTCTCTGCATAGCTAGGAGCATTCAGAAGAGATGTCTCTGGAGGTGATGAAGCAAGAAAACTGCTTATAAGACCTCAAAAAGAAAGGCGCCTTTCCCAAGATGGAATAAACGACCAGACTTAGCCATTTTCTGAGCTGTCTTCGTTTTCAGTATTTCACCAAAGACCTCGCACATACGAGCGTTTGCCAAAGCCCGAAGGCTAACGGCTGGGCTCGTTGAATAGCTGGAGTAATTACACTTAAGTCTCGTGAAGACTTCGAACGTCAATAACCTCATCTGACAGGCCCAAAGGCTAGGCGCCCTTGGCCTACATAAATACAATGAAATTTATATGCTAGTCCGCCCGTGAAATTACGTGCTTGGTAGAATCTCTGCCACGATCTCTCAAAATATCGGATTAACAAGCAACTTGGTGCATCGCGAAGCCGGACTAGAGTAGCACTGATGTCAGGAAGACCTCGTCAGCAAACTCTGCCATCTTAGAAGTCATCTTGAAGGGCGCCCCTGAGCTACAGGGGCGTAATTACACCATGTGAGGCAGCTCTGTGATGTGAAGTCTCCCCATAAGCTCATCTCTTGACGTCGACTGCCGGAGCTCTGGGACTCGGATGACTGCATTCGATAACTCATCGGACAGGTAGACTAGTTGTGAAGAGATTGACTACATCAATCATCAGGAATACCAAGATCTAACACCCTTTAAAGAGGTGCGCCCTTGAGCTACAGGGGCGGAAAAGCTAGAAAAAGACAAGCTTCTGCAAACTGCAACTTTGGAATCTTCAACTTCTGTCGCCAGTTACCAGAGTTATGAGTCTCAGATAGCCTCGCAGGATAGCTCATCGGATAGGAAGACTAATTATGAAGAGATTGACTTTATTGATGAGCATTTATTACAAAATTTATGCCTTGAAAAAGAAGGGCGCCCCTGAGCTACAGGGGCGCAATTCTGCTTTTCCTTGAGAAATCTTCAAAAAGTGACCACTGAAATCTTGATTTTAGCCACTGAAATGACTATTCAAAAGTATAATTGTCGTTGCGAAATGCTCCACCGTGAAATGCTTCATTCTGAGTCTCTGATTCAGGTTCTGATGAATGGACACTGCCTTTGACTGACAAAACATTGACAAACTCCATGCTTGATATTGCCCAAAAACTGTATTTGACATCATTTTAGCAAGGTTTAGACTATTTTAAGCAAAATGCCTTGATGAAGCAAAAATTTGGTTTGGGTACAACAAGGCTCATTGCTCTCCTGATTTATTTCCTCAAAGTCAATTAAAGATTACACTTTTTGGGACAGCAAATCGTATGAAAGAGGAAAATCATCCAACATACGATCAACCAAAATACATGTGACAAAGATTGAACACAAGTACATGAACAACAAGAAAGCAAGCCAAACTAGCTTAGCCTTTCACTATCACAAGTATGATTCAAGAACATATTACCAAGTAACAAAGTCGAAGGCCTTCGAGCTCAGCGTTTTGTTACCGTGAAGTAAAGTTAAAAAATAATGAGCAAAGGTTGCTCTTATTTATAGATGCTCAAAGGAGTAGGGAACCCTAAAGTCTCCTTGAGTTAACATTCAGTTCTTGCCAATCGGCAAGATTTATTCCTATGTCTAAAAATAGGTAGCCTAACAGTTAACTGGAAATACTACTTCAGTTAATTGATTCTAAACTAAAAAGAACTCCAATGTACAAAGGTGAAATAACCCCCTTAGATTTTTTTTGAAATTTTAGCAAACAACAGTGCACCCATTAAGGTTAACCCCAGATAGTTTTCCCAGAATTGAAAAGTCACTTTCAATTCTATAAAAGAGATAGTTTGCTCCAGCATTTATCATCCATTGTTAATTGCTAAAGTTACTGCCCAACTTATTGCCCACGAGATATTGCCTAAATTTGGCCAAGATGCATGCATTTGGCCATGGGCATGCATTATGGCCAGCATCTCCTTATCATAAATACTGTAGAGCCTCTCTGGTCCTCTGAGTTTCCTGCTCTCATATACAATCGGGTGCTTATCCTGCATAAGCACCACTCCAATGCCCTCACCAGAAGCATCACACTGAAGCTCAAAAGGCTTCATAAAATCTGGCAGTGCTAACACTGGACACGTAGTCATCAGCTCCTTGAACCTCACAAAACACTCCTATGCCTCAAGAGTCCAAAAGAATGCACCTTTCTTCAACAAATCTGTCATAGGTGTTGCATGGCATGAATAACCATTAACAAATCTGCGATAAAACCCACATAGACCAAGAAATCCTCGCAGTTGTGTAAGGTTCATAGGAGTAGGCCAATCTACAATAGCACGGATCTTTTAGGGATCCATCCACTCCCTACGCAGCGATGATGTGGCCTAAAATATAATAACTTCAGTCAATCTCGTCGCCGTTGTACAAGGACTCCCTCTCCAAAATGCTGAGTACTGTCTCCAAATGAGCCAAATGCTCTTGCCAAGTCCTGCTGTAAATCAGAATATCATCGAAGAAGACAAGTACATATCTCCTCAGTAGTGAGTGGAAGACCCTGTTCATGGTGGACTGGAATGTCGCTGGCGCGTTGGTTAGCCCAAATGGCATCACCACAAACTCAAAGTGTCCACAATGACAACGGAATGCAGTCTTCTCAACATCTGCTCACGGACTCTAATCACGGTGATATCCGTCTCAGTCTATCTGAAAATAAAAAGGCCGCAGATGGAAGCTCATCGGCAACTCATCTGCTCTGAGGTATAGGATGCACGTTTTTGGT
Organism: Sequoia sempervirens; assembly: GCA_007258455.2. Lineage (NCBI taxonomy): Eukaryota > Viridiplantae > Streptophyta > Pinopsida > Cupressales > Cupressaceae > Sequoia > Sequoia sempervirens. The sequence goes on along the minus strand of VDFB02125161.1, from coordinate 11,937 downwards.
AGTCCTCTTGTTGAGGACTCGTAATCAATAATGCATGCAGTGTACCATCCTTCTTCTTCACGGAGACCATTGGAAAGATAATGGTGATTTACTTTCGGCGAATGCTTGACCATCGAGCAGCTACATGATAGTCTTCTCTATCATCCTTAAGCCGCCCGGATGCCTATCACGGAGTAATCATGTGGAAGCTTAGCGTACCTCCCTCAAACTCTATGATGTACTCCAGCTGTCTAGGAGTCATCCGGGTGGAATGTCACTGAAAACCTTCCCATGCTTAACTCTCAACTGCTGAATGTCAGGATGATACTCGGTCTTATGCTGTCCCTCCTGTGTAGGTGTCAAAGTGCACTCGGCAGCCCACTCAACCATGTCATGACGCATAAGTCTCTCCATCCGTCGGAAAGAAATAGTCCTGACATTACTGTCTCGGATTGCCTTCAGAATATGAGTCTTTCCATCCACATCAAACCGAATCTCCATGTCTTTGAGACGAAGTGTGACTTCCTCAAGGGAATGAAGCCACTTCATGCCCAAGACTAAATCAATATCTCCCATATTCACTACGTAATAATCCGCCTTGAATTCATAATTATTCAATCGCAAAGGGAGATCCTTAATCATACGGTCACATCTGAGAGTGTAACCTTCAACCACCTTAACCCGAATGCCCTCAAATTCCTCGGTTATGAGTCCACGCTTCTCCACAAATCTAGCATCAATAAAATTGTGAGTGGCTCCTGTATCTAGAAGGGTGATAACCTTTTGACCCGCCAAAACTCCACGAAGTCTAAAAGATCCCTCCTGCTGAATGCTAGACAGCCGTGCCTCCTGGATTTGGAGCTCTGACTTTGCCTCTGCCTTAGGCTCTGAAGCCTTTGACTCTGACTCCTCAGAACTCTCCTGCTGTTCGGAATTCTCAGATTCCGAATCCTCGTAATAGGCCCACATGACTCTATTGGCCTTGCCCTTAGGCCGCAAAGGACAATCATGGTTAGTGTTATCCTAAATTTTTGACTTGTTTTAAAATTTGGATAATCTCTCAAAATTTTCATAAAATTTGAAGATTTTCTTCTCTAAGGCACGCATTACGAGGTGCAAAGAGTGGCAAATCTTAGTTTTAGGTTTATAAACCTTTGGGCTTCTCTTTTTCTTTCTTTCTTTTCCGTTTTTATCAATTTCTGAGTCTTTTTCCTTGTCTTTTTGGTCAAAATCGGGTTTTTGGAGCAACTCAGCAAGCAGGGAAATTTTGGCTTAAGAACAAAATTGCTAAAGCTCTAAAAAGTTCCGAAATTGCTTAAGTGAGTCAAAAAGTCCGAATTTGTTAAGAATGCTCATTTTTGACAAAAGTAAAATTGCTTATATGATCAAAAAGGCCCGATTTTATTTAAAACACTTGCTTTTGCATAAAAAAACCCGATTTCAAGTAAAAGAACTTGCGTTGGTTTCCAAAAACCCCAATTTCAGTTTTGAATGACATTTTAAGTTGCAAGAAACTCCAGAAAGTCCGACGCCGTTTGATTCAAGCTGTTTGAGTCCTTTTTCGTTTTGTCTTCCTTATTTCATGGAGATTTTATCGAACCCACAAGCTTGAGGATCGGATTTTCATCTGTAAATAGCCAGGTCTCTTTCATTTTCTGAACGCGCCTAGGGTTATTCCATCATTATTTTCATTTACAAACTTATTTTCAGGTATGTTCTTCATTTCTTTATTTCTTTATAAACGTTTTTTGTTACTTATCATTTTGTATTAAAAACGTGATCTACATTTATACATTTCACTTTTAATTCCAACGTCTTTTATTGGAAACGCGTTTTTTATATTTCTTTCACACGTTTTTCTGATATACACTAAAATGTATATTCATTCACCTTTTATTTACTTATATACATTCGCCATTATTTGTTTTTGTTTTTAAAAACGCGTTTTCATTGTCATTCAGCTCGCCTTCACACAAAACGCCTTCTCTTCACTCATCTTCGTACACTTACATTTGAGAACGCATTCTCCACATACCATGCGCCCTCCGTTTCCTTTCATCCTATCGATATTTGCTCTCCATATCATTCCATATGCTTCCATTCTTAAACTCCATACCAAACGCATTTTCCACTCTAAAATGCCTCATACACTGAAAACGCATTTTTCATCATTTCACTCTCCCGGCAATAATGTTTCCCATTTCTATTCATCCACCAATCCGCTTTTTACATTTTCACATCCATCCTACATCAAATCCCCTTTTTGCCATTCTCTGTAAAATTTCACTTTGAGTCATATTTCGGGTTTTGAGAACAAAATAAGCAAGTCGGGATTTACAACTAGAATTACAATTTTAAAAATTGCAAAATTGTAAAATTGTCAAATGTCCAAAAAATCCCGACTGCCTTTTGTAAAATTGCTAGTGTCATTGAAAAACCCGAAATGCTTTAAAAAAGTTCAAAAGTTGAACTTTTTTAGGCATAACTCCAAATCCAAGCTAAAAATATTTTTGTCTTGCTGTTTCAAAAAGACAAAGCATCGCTTTTGGTTGCAATCACTCCATCAAGACCTGAATTCGTCTTCACCGTTCACTCTCCATCATTTTTCTAAAAGACAGTTTCATTACCCTAGGGTTTGAGTTTCACTATGTCCGCCCATGTTGATGTTGATGATGTTCTGACCTTATGGGGTTTTCACCGCATCCTTGCAGATTCCTGTTCAATGACAGACGAACCATCTTCTCCAATAAACAAAAAGATGAAATACAAATTTTATAAGTATCAGAATGAGATTTCCCCGTCTCACGTGGTTTCGAATATTGACGAAATCAAGGACACAGAAATTGGACATGTTGATATGTCTGAATTTCTCAAGAGGGCTAAGAAATCAACTTCTCATGACATGCAGTTATTGCTGAGAAGTCATATTCATCTAGTATCTTCTTTTCCTGTTGCTGCTCTTGAGCCTGAATTTGTTCTTGCATGTGCATCCCGTTTTGACAGTCAATCTAGAACCATCAAGGATGATGACGGCAACGTGGTTATCAGACTTGATGCTAAGACAATCAACAGAATTTTCAGAGTTCCTGATGCTACTACATATTCAGAAATCACATTGAAGAGTGCTCACAAACATTATGAGCAGAAAAAGAATGATTGTATCAAACATATCAATCACAAGTGGCTTCTCAAATCACGACCTTGTGTGACCCGGATACCCAAATTGTATCGGTCTGATTTTAAGGAAGAGATTAATGATATGATCACTCTCCTGAGCAGAATAGCAGGGTTGAAGGTTTCCAATGTGTTTGAAAGCTGGATGTATAAGTTCATTGTGGTCATTAGAAAAGCACAACACCCAATATTCTGGGGTGAAATAATCAGCGACAGTTTGTGTGAACAACTTGCACAAGTCCCTACCACTCTTACCTTCTACATGAACTCATATTTGGTTTATATAGCAGCATCATTGAGGCAGTTTCCAGGCCTATCTACTCAAGGTGACAGATCATTAGTGTCTGTATGGGAGTATTATGATCAGCTGACTTTAAGACCAAGTCAGGCGCATTATAGAAGAGTTCAAGATGCTTTCTTTGGTCACTTTATGTGTTTATTTGACAAAGCATTGGAAAACAACAGGATATCTGAGGTCGCTTGGAGGAAAGTAAATGAGTATGGTTGCTTGTTTCTTCAATTCCCTACCTTCACTTATATGAGAGTCGGCTGTTTTGAAGACCAACCTTATATGCTTCCAAGGTATCTGACTGATAAGATTATTCTGATGGAGCTGGGAAGGCAGTTGATGACAGTGCATGCACGTCAAGCTACACAACACAAGACTGGAGTCAGTATTTCATCACATAATCCATTGGTAATTGGGAGGTATTCTTTGACAACTTCCTCAAGATCAAAAGCAATGGAGACTGAACTTCAGGAAATAACATTAAAGAGATTTCAGGCCAGAATGGATTTTGATTATAGAAAAATGAAAGACAAAATTAAAAGAGCTTTCACTCATGTGCACTGCATTGAAGACATTTGGGCAGACCTCCGAATAGAAAAAGATATATATAGAATGGATTATTGCAGGCTTACAGTGGAGCAAATTGTTGATCTCAATCTGACCTTAGTTCCAGAGGGAGTAATTGATGATAGGCAGGTTTTAGATCCTGAATATGAAGAACAAGGAGTTGCTAATGCGTCCATTCCTGCAATCCAGTGGTCCCAAAAGGAATCTGTCTCAATTTTTGATAGGTTTCAATCAGTCTTAGCAAACACCAACGCTTGGCTCAAAAGCATAGGTGTCAAGACTATTAAAATCAGAGTTAGGGTTGAAGATGATCCAGCTGGTCCTAAAGGATTGAAGTCAGAAATTAGAGACAAATCAAAAGAAGGAGCTTCCTCTTCAGGTACCAGAATTAAGTTAAGGGTAAGTCGAGCTGTGGAGGAGCCGTTAGAGAAAGAAACACTAAAGGGGAAAGAAGTTAAGAAAATGCAGATTCAAGTTTTGGATCAGCAAGAAGAAGAGGAGGTTCTTGAAACCTCTACCATTTTAAGTGAAATGACTCCTCACATTGAAGCTCCAATACCTAATTCAGCAATATCTCCTGTATCCCCTATCGACAGTGATGTTGACTCTTTCTCCACAGTATTTGTTCCTTCTATCCCACCTCCAGAGGCTAGTCATCATTCCTCATCAATAATAAATACACCTGTGAGAAGCTTGCCCGATAACTTGGAGAATATTTTTGATGCAAATCCAATCTTTCCAGCCATATCAGAAATAACTCTCCCAGAGATAGATACATCTGTAGCGAGCTTTGATTGTTTCATGGCTGATCCTAGTCATAATTTGTCTTCCGAACAAAACATAGTTGCTGTACAAACTGAGGCACCCCCTAGAATTCCAGTTGTAACACAAATTGAGACTGCAGTTGCCATTTCAAATGTGACAACCTTGGATCTTCCTCCATGGTTAAATTCAATTGCTCCCAAAAGAAAGAAACAAGCAATGTCTCCTGATGTTTTTGATTTCCAAAAGTTGAAGAAATCAAAACCAATGATTGCAAAGAAAGCAAAAACAGTCTCGCAAGTGTTTATTGACAGCAATAAAATGAAATATGCTGAGATTGCAGAACCTCTTGTTGAAAAACCACATGAAGAGATGCAAGTATCTGATTACAGGTTCACTGGGGTGGAATTGGGCAAGCACACTCATGCTAACATGATGCAAGATGCTCAGAGTTCAGTAACAATTTTGGCACAAAGCTACAATGAACTTCTAGCCAAAAAGGAGAAGCTCAAGGAGGATAATAATCAGCTAGTTTCAGTTATTCAAAGGATTACTAGATCATCAGAAACAGTTGATTCAATATCTATAGTTGTTCCTAATGAATCAGTCAAGCAATTAGAGAAAATTGCACAAAAAGCCAAAGCAGTTGATTCTTGGGTAACACAGCTGATTGATCAAAGCATTCCAATGATTGAAAAGACATTACAAGTTCTGAAAAATGTCAGAATAGCAAAAATTAAATTGAATCAGACTTTGGAAGCTTTCAAGCAAAGTTTGGAATCGCTTGAAAAGGATTTAAAAATCTGGCATGAGATAGATCAAGTCAAGTTACAAATTCTATGCAGCAATTCAATCCTACCAAACAGAGAGAAATACATAGAATTTGAAGAACTTATGACAAACAAGTCATTGGTTATTCAAGACCTCATCAAAGATATCCAAGCTACTCTAGAAATGAATGATGAAGTTCAGCAAGACATCCTTTCTAGCTTTGAGAAAATCCCTTGCACAGTATTGAATCATGAAGGAGAATTACTTGCAGCTGATATAGTCACTACAGAAATGGCAGTAAATCTTCGACAACAGTTGGAATCAGAACATTTTACCATGGATTCGATTCACAAGTTTGTCAATCATCGAATCATCCTTGATAAAATGCAAACTGTTTATGAAGAACATAGACTTGCAACGATAAGATATTTTGATGTAATCTTGAAGACTGTTGCAGTTGCCAAGAACACACTAGGGCCTGATCCAAATGAGTTGCAGACGATTATCAGCAAATTCTTATCTTTCAAAGATAGGAATGAGACAAAATAAAATATTAGGTTGTTTTAAGTATTTTCACTTTCGACAAAGTATATGTAAAAACAAGTTTTGCAATTGCAAGTGTTCTTTCCTTGCAGTTTTGGAAAATGTAATTACATGTAAGATCTTACAAAACAATTTGGATTGTAATTTTGAATAAGTCAATTGCAATTAGTTATCGGTTGAGAGATTTTCTCAAGTTTGTTGAGATCCTCCCACCTTTTTCTCCAGACCTCTCTCCTATAAATACTTGAGGGGGTCTATTGTAATTTTTTATCTTTTTGGCAAGCAAGAAACCTCTGCAGAATTTTGTACTCAAAGTCTTTGAGCTTTATAGTTATCAATTGTGAATTTTCAAGTAATATCAAGAAGTTAGAATTTCAGACTTTGTGCTGAATTCTCATTTTGCATCCTTCATGTTCTTATGTCATTTTGGAGCATCATTTTGTGACTACTTGAGAATTGTGGAATATTGCTGAAGAGAGATTCAATTTAAATATCTGCAGTCTTTGTGCTGTAAATGTGAAGATTGAATTTGTAGTTAGTATTAGAAATTGAGGACAATTGCAAGACTTTGTGCTCGTAGTAATTCTCATTTAGAGTAGTTAATAGATACTTCGTAGTTACAGACTTTGTGCTGTTTTATGTTATATATTTTATTAAGTAATCATTCTAAAAAGGGTAGATAGGATCTCGTTCCTCAAGACTTTGGGCTTATTGGTTGTTTTCCCGTCCCGGAGGAAGTAACGGAAGTCTTTGCACTTTCAGGAAACTTTATTTCCTCTTTCTTGATTTCACTGCATAGCTGCTGTAATAAGTTTTGTCAACATGTGCTATTTCTTTTCTGTGAAGAGAAAAGAACATAATCTTTCCTGAAATAAGAGGAACGATTGTTGTCCTACCCATTTAGTTTTGTTTAGTTAAAGGGGGAGCCTTCCCTTAATTAGGAGAGTTTAATCTCACGTACTGTGGTTGAAACCGCAATTTTGTATGCTTTCACAAGAATACAAAATTTGCAACCAACAGTTAGGGTCGTAGGGACCCTTGCAGTAGAAGCAAAGCTTCTTCCTACGTAAATCATTAAGAGTCTCACGATCCAAGGGTGTTGCTGATTTCCCCTTTGAGTCACTCTTAAAATCAGATTTCTCTTTGTTTTTATTGAATCCCTTATTGTCCCTGAATGAAGAAGTATTTTTAGAGTTGAATTTGCTGGATGGTGCTGCAAACTCCATACTGCGTGCCTTCTTCATAGCTTCCTGTAACGAAGAAGGATCAAATGCTTTGATCCAACCTCTCAATGGTTCCAACAGTGCCTCCATGAAAAGCACAACTAAACGCTTCTCTGAAATATTGCGAACCATCACTGACAATCACTAGAAGTCTCCTATGTAGGACTCCAAACTACCAACCTGTCGCAACTGTGCCAATTCTCTGAAATAAGACTTAGGATCCTTCTTGTCGAATCGTTCCACCAACCTATCTACGAACTCCTGGTATGTGGTGATACGATCATGCTGAAGTGTCACCATCCCGTGATGCCACCAGTCATAAGTTGCTCCCTCAAGATGCAATGTAGCATACCTAATAGCATCCTCCTCAGCCATAGGACGCAATGTGAGAAAGGTATCCAGCTTACTGATCCAGGCCTGTGCTGTGACCTTGCCACTACCGTCAAACATAGCTAGAGTGAGTCTGTTTGTGGCATGCTTCAGATCATTATTATTATTTCTAGGCCTCCAATCATGTCGATTCCTGTGGTGTTCTCTCCTCTGTGTGAGAAATCTGTCAAAGGTAATCCTCTCTCTGACATCGGGTGTGAGCAACTCCCACTCATCGTTCGCTGCCATAAGAGTATCAGCGAACATTTCCTCAGGCTCCTCGCCTGCAATGGCCTCTTCAGGCTCCTGTCTCACAAAAGTAGGTCGGGTTGGCCTGTCTGCTGTACGTGAAACAGTCCTAGGTGCTCTTCGTGAACCTGCATCACTCCTGTTCTCGTCACGACGTGGTGACGGTCTCCTCGGCGTACCTATCCTCTGGATCGCCACTGTCAACTGTTGTAGTACATCAGTCACCTGCTGTTGACCTGTCCGTAAATCTCTAAGAGTGTGTAGAACCTCTGCATCATCCTGATCCCTAGGGTTTCGAGGAATATCTGTTCCATCAGCCATGGTACCCGGCTACCTGTTCAATCCCTGTTCCCTGTCAATCAAGGCTCTCCTGCGAGTGTAATATCTGTGAGGCCCAACCTCTTGTGGCTGCATAAGAATGCTAAACCCTCAGGATGGCAGGATTTAGCTCTGATACCACTGTAGAAACCCTTGGTCGCGCTATTTCTGAAACTGATTGATTTTGCTTGTTTTTTGAACATTTTTGATTTTTTTGTGTTTTTTGCATAAACCAATGAAGTGTGATTTGAAGGAAAATTGCTTATAAAAATTAAATAAAATATTACAGTGCTAGAAATGATGGAAACTACTGGATCTAATGATGCCAGACTGTTTATTGATCTTCTAGGCTTATTACAATTGAGATCTAATAACATGCAAGCTAAAAAGAAAAAACATTTATGTGGAAAAAACCTAATTATTGCAGCACTCTGAGATGACCATGAAATGGTACGGCCATGCTAGAAAACATCTTCTCCTTCCTTTTAATGTTTGCAAATGGATCCAGAAGAATATGCGCCCCTGTTGGTGAAGACAGACTGCCAAAAGGAAAGGCGTTTGACCTTGCATGAAAAGTACGGCCTGTACTTGCAGGTACGGCCCAGCAGCAGCAAAGTACGGCTCAACAGCAGCAGTAAGTAATCTGTACGGCCCTTGAAAGATGTGCCTGAAGCTTGGAAAATGGACGCCTAAATAAAGAACCCTTCCCGGAAGAGTTTCAAATCAAAACCCTGAAGATAATTCAAAAAGTGAAGCTCTGTGATAACCTCTGAATAAAGCTATCTCTCTGACAGGCAATAAATCAGCTGATATTTCACAGCCTCTGAACGGCAGACACTGAAGATGGTTCGCTCTCCAATGTAGGATGAAAACTGGAACCCTTGGCTCTGTTCTCAGAAGAAGCACTTGGCAAAAATTCGATTTCATAACATAATGAGCTCTTTTCCCAATGAAATCCTTATATTCTTCAAGAAGTCGACTTTTCTCAAATAAAGCATCATTTAAATAAACTTCAAACTTTTCTTTTAATTTTTCCAAAGTCTCGAACGCACTTTTAATTATAAAATATAATTGAAAAGTGGCCCCTTCTTTATGTTGGTCGACCACTTTAAAAATCACTTAAGTTATAATATTAAATAATATTATAACTTTATAATATAAGCTTCAAAATAATTAATATTTAATTTGACAGATAAATATTAATATCTTCCTCAAAATAAGTCCGATTAACGAACCGTCTGAAGCTGGAGAATAAGTGATTGAATTTGCATACGACCAGACCATACTGCTAAAAATAGCAGGGGTGCTCCGCTGAGTGACTTTACTTACTAAAAATAGCAAGTCAAGCAAATGATGTCCGAACGACCCCGAACGAAAGCCAAACTGGTAGATTCTGACAACCGAAGCCAAACCAAACTCCAACAAGACCCTCTATCCATCCTATCAGCCTACGAGGGTCACATAATAGGCTAATCTAAAGCACTGAGAGATGTCAACTGGAAGGGGACATGACAGGATGCCCCCTGCAAAGATGATGAATTTTGCATTGAAGTGATGCATTAAATAGGCTTAGGGTTTGAAATAAGCTTGCTTTCTTTTTCTTTCATCCTCAAAACCCTAAAAACCCCTGTTCATTGAACCTAGACGTCCATCTTTCATCTCACAAACTTGGAAACTTTGAAAATCTTGAGAATTTTACTAAGGCATGGGAAGTTGGGCGCCCTTCTTGGCTAGGGGCACCCACTTCAAGCAGCGTTAGTCATTTTTTATTTTTTTTCAACTTTGCACAACTTTAACCCCCTACTTTGACCTCGATTTCCGGCTTACAGACTAATCTGATGAGCGAGTTGAATGATTCATCGAGGAACCTGACTTGTTCTAAGAAGATTGTTCTGGAGGCGTCTCTGGCTAAAAACTTCATTTCAACCTTCGAATTCATGGGAGCCTATTTCCTCGAAGGGCGCCCATTTTGTCCAGAGTTAGCCATTTTTTATGATTTTAAATTTCATTAACTCCTCTTCCACAAATGATCTTGTCGAATCTGGTGATCCAGGCATCAAATGGATTGATGGTTATGCTCGTTGCGAAGCTGAGGAGATATTAAGAGGGGTCTCCTGGGAGAAACTTCATCAAACAGTTGAGTTTGGGCCTTCAAAAGTTTGGGCGCCCCTGGCAAGCTGGGGCGCCCAAACTCACCAATGTTAGAATATTTTTCATTTTCACATGTTTGCTTTTCAATCTCAATTCTTAGCTCTCATCAAACCCTTTGTTCAGCCTCTCGTATCTGGCGACTACAAACTCCGATTGACGTGTTGAATATCTCATTGGAGAGCCTGATCAACTCTTAAGAAATCATGTTAGAGCTACATTTGCAAATTCATCTGTTTAGGCCCTTGAAAACTTGGGCGCCTCTTCTCTCGTGCGGTGCCCAAAACCTCCAGACTTAGCCATTTTCTTCATTTCCATCTTCGAGTTCAAACCTTCATTCTATATGTTCCACTTTGATCTGAATCTGCTGGAGATTGGGCAGTCGGATGCTCTGACGGAGACAGGCGTTGCAGAGCTGGCTGAATACTGAAGAGATTGAGCATATTCTCAAACCCTAACTATTGAGTTAGGTGCTCAAAAAAGTTGGGCGCCCTTCTTCACCTGGGGCGCCCAAAGTTCCCATACTTAGTCAAATTTTGATAATTTTCATATTTTTCATTGCTGACTTTTGTTTGAACCTTCCCTGTTCAGCTCTGAATCCCGGGCGACTGGATGATCCGTTGACTGCACCGTTGGATTCATTGCGGAGCTGGAAGAGAACTAAGCAACTTTGATTCGAGGCTCAAACCCTAATTTCAACTTTTAATGCCCTAAAAAGATGGGCGCCTATTCTCTCCTGGGGCGCCCATGACAAGCAGTGTTAAAATATTTTCACAATCTTCACTCTCTTTCTTCGTTCTTTGTGCTTGTTCACCAACTCGCCTTCTGTTGAATGCTTGAGTGTTGAATCTGACGCCTGGCAGTTGATTGATCTTCATTGATGGCCTCGGAGCTTCTAATATGCTTATGAAAAAACAGAATACACCCACTAGGGAAAAACTGATTATTTTGAGATTCTGACTGCACCAGCCTGATATGGACGTAGTTGGAGCCAATCAAAATCAGTTTGAACTCTAACGAACCAACTTTCTATTTTTAGAAAGTTTTGCCAATATCTGTTTCAAAAGAAACCCAAAAAACGTTACTATTTTTAGAAAATTTCTAAAAATAGCAATTTTCCTAAAAATTAGGGATGAAAAACTGAGATCTGGGTTTTGTAGATTAGGTTGCGCTGAGCAGGCGCAGATCATCAGATTTTGAAAATTTTACGTTTTAACCCCTCATGCAAGACACGCACACCCAAATTTTGACCTTTTTGACTGATTTAACAAGACTTTTACTCATTTCTTCAAAATGTTTGTGTGTAACAAAAATTTTAATTTTGGGGAACAACACAGTTCAATGTCAACAGTTCTTTATTGTCAATATAACAAAAAAATATAAGGGTGGGATATTACAAACTCTTATTCCTCACACACCTTCCTCTTATTTATCATCAGATTTCACACTTCTCACTTCTACTTGCAATTATCTTTTATATCTTCATAACCTAGTGAAATAATTTGTCTCTTAGAATAGATATGTCTCTTTATATATATATATATA
>VDFB02125160.1:0-14283 GCA_007258455.2 Sequoia sempervirens | reverse complement strand
CCTTTATGTAGCGTAGAAAGATTTAAGCTTTTATCTGCCTTTATGAACTCATCATTGTTTGTGTCTTTCGAAGCATATTTGGGTTTCTCTTGAGTTGCATCTTTGGGGGCTCATTGGGGCATTTTCTTCTCTCAGTAGGCACATTATTGGCATCTCCCTAGAAAGACTTCCCTTGCCTAACCACACACTGCTTTTAACATCATTCATATTTTTTTCCAAGAAGTTCTAAATTCTTGAAATGATTAGTTGCAGCAAGAACTTCTTTATATGTAAACATCATTGGTTTGTCCGCATTGAAGTTACTAGACATTAGATCATTTGTCACAGTGGGTTCTTCATCATTCAGGTCCATAGGACCATTCTTCACTCCACAGGAGAAAAGAACAACCTCTCATAAACAATTGAGAAATGATAGCACAAGGGGGAGTGAGGATTTTCAACATCATGTCCTACACTTTAACTTGTACTAGTCCCCCTTTTGTTGAAAACAAACAAACTTGTGCCTTAAGGCATAGACCAATGATGTTGTGAGAATCAAAACTAGTGCAATTCCTATATGATCAGGTGATTGAATCATCAAACCACAGTCCCATGGGAAGAAAGGCTAGAAGATTGCATAATTTTGCAGAACACCTACCATGTAACTTGACATTTTGATGCTTATTGAAGTCACAGTCCCTCTATCATCTGAATCCTTATCTTCTTAGCTATCTCTAGTTTTCACTTAAAATTTTTTGTCTCTAAACTTTGCACATGGTATGGCCGTCATATGCACATTTACCATTTGTTTCCAAAAATTCCTCTTGTGGCTGTCATAGACTGTGGCCTTTATACCATTGTTTGGTGTTTTGAAAAATAAATTATACTCATGTATCAGACTGCTCCCCTCATTATTGTCCTCATTGTAGTAGATGTTCACAATGTTTAAACTATGCTTTTCACTTACTGATGAATGTTCACTCTGAAATGAACTGTGAATATAAACTTACATTAGAATGCAAGAAAGTAATAATGAATGCACTCTCTCTCCTGAATTCTCCTATACTCCACATTTCACCTATCACTCTTTATTGTTATAGCTCATTACTTCTCATGATGCATTTGACTGTACTTGGAACAAAATGCTTGTCACTGCTCTTTTGTTCATGATTGCTACCTAACAATGGTGTACTGCTCCTTTGATCATGACTCCATGTTACCACTTGCAAACACTTCTCTTGGATTTTTGTCATGTGACTTCTTCATGGAAATTTTGCCCATGTTGATTGATTCCATGCTTTCCTTGTTGTTGTCCTATTTCATGAGATTAGCATGCACTGTTTCTGTCATGTTTAATCCCTTAGGATTTCCCCTTTTACACTCATAAAAGGTTGTTGTCATATTCACTTGCACATGGTCTTGGCTTCGAAAGATTGTCACCTTGTGTTGCTTCATGATTGCTCACTGAATATCAGTACTCTACCATTCCCTTTGCCTTAATCCTATTAGACAGACATATGTCACTTATGGTGGTGACCTGAAAGCTCGACATTCTAAGTGATGTGTGGTTGTTCAATAGGATTAAGGTGAGATGAATTGAACTATGTATTTTATGCAATGATGCATGATTGACCTTGTTCCTTCTTGTTGTTCCATATGACTCATGATAGTTTCAGGCATGACTTGATATCTCCTTCTCTATTTTAATAGATGCATAATTGAACTTGATACATCACTTAGATCATTTACATCTTTTAATAAAATGGATCTTGGATCCACTTAAGAAGATTGAAAGACATATCCAGCAAAATGTACTTTCCTTTTGACATGGTTGCAACCTATTGATTGATTCACTGTGAAAAGATGAAGTATGAATCTCATGATAGCTCAAATTATGTGTTGCATCTTTTGAATTTGATAATGAAAGTTGATCAGCTAGTGTGATTCCATATTGATTTAATGCATTAATAGCATGTCTATCATTGATTTGACCAAGTTGCTCAATTTCCTATCCCTCTCAAAACATCAGAGGGTGGCATGTTGAGCTCTACCCTCATGGGGGCCACATTTACCCCACATGTTGTAATTAGTTGAATCAAAATAGTAACAAGACTTATCCTAAATCTGCACAAGGAACAAATAGCTAGATAAACAAAGCATATCATAGGTGTGTTTGATCACTCCTTTCTTGTTTTCAGGGACACTTATGGTATCCTACTATTTTAATGCTTGTAGACATTTGATCACATGTTTATGGATGTTTTGCATATAATTTTGATCATGGATCTTTCATTTCTCTAACAACATTGTTTTAATCCAATGTAGGAAACCTAGAACTAGCAAGGAGGGTGTCAAACGCAAGCAGAACAACAGAGCAACAGAGATGATGCAAGGCCAAGTCAATGGGATTCATTATTCCACTAGGCAATGAAAGGTCCCTTTTCATGTTATATGAAATTTTAATTTTGTATCCATATGCGTATGATTTCTTCTTTACTAGCATTAGGATAGCTAGTCCCTTGGCCTGTGAGGGAAATTTACACTTTCATGATTATCAATAAAGATTACATTTGTAACACATATGGTTCTCTTTCTCATTTGTCTATAATTGCAGCATTGGAATATAAATGCAATCTATTCTTGACAATCATTTTCATGCATATTGATGAACTTAGCAAAATATAATGGTTTATCTTCTAATGTTTAAACGGAACATAAAAGAGTAAACACTAAGTTACCTTATTTTAGCTGAAAGCTAAAAATTAGGTAACATTTTTTGTGACATCTGCTATATGTTTGCCTGCAAACCATCTCAACCAGTTGCCTAAAGCTTATCCATTGGGCATAGAGTCATCTAAAGGCTGACACACTTGAAAACAACATTGTATGTTGTTGTAACTAATTAGAACAACATATGACACCATGGAAATTATTCAAAACACACCAAAGCAAACTAACTAAATGTGAAAAATAGCAATTAGGGAAATGAAAGCTGCATTTGAAATGAAACTACCCTAACCTACTCTAACCAACAAAGAAGCTAAAGCTTCATTGTCGTATTGATTTTCATGAACGAGCAACTCATCACATAGCTGAACATCTTGTAGCTTTCCCAAAACCTGGTATATCATAGACATATCTTCTTCACTTTGTTCAACAAAAGAAGGTATCCCATCATACACAAACATATTAGCTTATTTCCCACCAAGTTTCTCATGTTCATTTGTCTCCTCCTATTGTTTAGGACAACATGATTCATACTTTTGAGCTATCTCTTTGGTCTCACCTTGCTTATTGGAATCATTTGATTCCTGAGATGCAAGATAAAGCATGGTTGTTTCCTCCACAAAACCAGGAAGTGCATCAAGTAAACCAATAGGGGATTGATGCTCAGGCTCTATTTTACTTGACATACTGATATTTACTTGATTCTCTTCCGTAGAAGGTTGTTTACTATCCAAGCTTGAAACGAAAACCTCCAAGTCATCCCACAACAAATCCTCATCATTTTTCTTAGTATCTTTAATGATAAAAGGATTATCATTTTCCTCAAGACAACATTCTTGAGGAAGAGAAGACCATGTTCCTTTGTGTCTATCTATTCTTTAGTTGTATAAGCAATGCCTTGGGGATCCTCATCTTTCTTAGGCTGTAAAACTTGTTGTCCTAACTGACTGGGCTCCTTAGCATCGTTTATTGATTCTTGCTTTTCACTTTGGAGGTCTAGTTTCTCAAGTTTGACCTCACAAGAGCCCTCCACTTCAGGAATATCTTCAATCTATTTTACCATTAGCTAAGCCTCCTCTTGTTTGAGCTTGTTTTGTTGTAGTCAGTAACATGCTACAACTAAATGCAATGGGTTTACCTTGTTGATCCTCTCCATGAGGATTAAGTCATTCAGATCAATGAGATGCTCTTGAGGGATGATGGACCGATTGTCTACAAGTACTACATTCTCTTGCATTGAATGGAATCCTCTGAAACTTGAAATTTCAAAATGAGAAGACTTACTAGGGGCTTCTAGAGGCTTATTTTTCCTAAAGCTTGCAAACTTGTACTTGGGAACTTCTTGTTTGGAAAATTTTAGCCTCCTTTTTGCATCCTTTGTAGCAAGCTACTGGGAAAGATTCTCCTCAAATTTCCTATTTTTGGCCTCCCATTCCTACTCATTTTTCTGAGCTTGGTAAGCTTCCTATTCCTATTTCCAATCAACCTCTTGTTGTCCTTCAATCTCTAATATTTGTCTTCCAAAATTAGAAATTATATCATCGATGCTCATGTTGTTAACCCTCTGAGATTGAGCATGTGAACAAACATGTTGGTTGACATTATGAGGGTTTTATTGAGACTATTGTTGTACATATCTAGGTTGATGTGCAAACTGAGCAGGGGTGGGAGGGTGGCAAAAGTATTGAACATGCTGGTAACCTACTGCTATAGGGTTATTGTGGGTAAAACTAACAGAATCCTCAGTATGATATGGCAGATATGAAGATGCATGGGAAACATTTTCATGAAATGGAGGATGATATGACATACTTCCATGAAATGAAGACATATTTGAGCATTCATAGAAGCTGGAAATTCATTGAAATTTCTTGTAAGGCAAGAAAACCAGGTCTGAGTTTTCTAAAAATAAGTACATACCAGCAC
Source organism: Sequoia sempervirens (assembly GCA_007258455.2). Taxonomy (NCBI): domain Eukaryota; kingdom Viridiplantae; phylum Streptophyta; class Pinopsida; order Cupressales; family Cupressaceae; genus Sequoia; species Sequoia sempervirens. The sequence continues at coordinate 9,651 of VDFB02125160.1, read as the reverse complement.
TTTTTCTGCTTGAAACCAATTTTTATTCTTTCGAAGTTCCCAGGTATGTAAAGAAAATGCCTCCAAAATGCTAACACTACTGTTGTACACACCAAACAACAACAATAAAATGCATACAAATGAACTAAGAATCAGTTCACGATCCCACCGAGAGTGCCAAAACTGTTAGTGATCCAAATATGCACCCCTAATGCCAAGCTATGAAAGAACTTAGCAGGATTGGATGTAACATGGGACTGCTTTCAAGTTGTGGGTATCCTATTCGAAAGCAGACCTCCAAATTATGGGTTGGCTCCCATTTTGATGGTGTCACCTAAACTATTCCTTACTTGGAAAAGGGGAGAAAGAAACATGAAAAGACAAATTAAACCCCTATGGTCATGCACCTAATGATATTTCTCAGACCCATACAACTTCTTTCACACATAGTTTTATCAAAAGCTTGGCTTAACTTGACACAACTCAGACATTTAAATATATTAATGCATAAGTATTTTGTAAGGAGGCTTGGTTCATTTGCCACTTTGAAGGGAAAAAGTTTCCACAACTAAAATAACCATTTGACCCATCACAAAGCTTACAACCTGCATAAATATATGTTCATTCTACTTAAATGTGCTAAAATGAGACAAGCATTGAAGGAGTTGTCAAAACTCACAATAACATTCATCAATCACCACACTGCACTCAATAAAGTAGCTTCTAAGAAGGTAAAAATACTGAAATTCATTAATAAAATGGTGTCACATACTACTACACATGTCTAATATGGAGTCACAATGCATTCCTCTGCTTGAAAAAAGCTCCAAAGTAAGCTACAATACCTTGCAGAAAGAAAGAAAGAACTCCCCAAAAACTCAAGTCTGAATATACTTAGGCAATTTTGAAACCAAAAGCCCACACAGGTACTTCTAGAAACCCTAGGTCAAATGAAGCACAAAATCCAAAATGGAAGCTTCCAAAATCCATCCAAAAGGTCCTCCAAATGCAGAAAAGTTAAGCTAAGTCCAAGGTCATGCCAAAAGTGTGACAAAATAGCCTCCAAAAGGTCCATCCCCTCTAAAACAGTCAAAGATAACTCTCACACTTTCCACATGTCTGCTAGTTGTTTAACGCATGCCTTTTGTGTTTGCAAAGCACAAGATTCAACACCTCATGACTTAGCATATCAACACATGTCTTTTCCAATTTCGCATTTACAAAGAAACATTTTAATTAAATGGTTTATAGGTACACCACTTTAATTAAATGTTTTACATTAAAAAAAAATGCGAAAGAAAGGCATTTGGATTGATTCCTTGACTCATACCTCCAAACTCAGTCAATTACATGTTACAACATCAATACTTTTCATTTAAATAAAAAAATTATAATTAAGTCATTACAAATTATCACTTAATTATAAAAATGTTTCACATTGCAACTCAATGCAAAAGTAAAAAATGCAAGGCACATATAATTTAAAAAAAAAACATAACGCATAAGACCTAATGTCTTAGCCCACGGCCTCCATTAGTTATGTTACAAAATTTAAACAAAGGTAAAAATTACCTTTGATGGTCGGCCAAGAAAATTAGGGTAAAATCCTAGTCTCAAAACAAAGCACTCTTTGATTTTCGACCTCAATTTGCATTGAGCAATTTTGGAGAACTCCTAGCCACCATAGGGTTTTGGAGAGAGCACTGTTGATGGTTTCTTGGCTGGTTTTTTGAAAAAATCATGTGATCCCTCACTGGAAAAAGAGGTAATTGATTTTTTTTTAATAAAAAATTGGATCTTTTTTCACTGTTTGAGAGCCATTTGAGCTTGAAGGCCGCAGCTGTGAACACCTTTTGATGCAATTTCTATGTGTGATTTCTTCTATGTGGTTATTCTTTTACATCAACCACCATTAGAGAGTCCTTGACTTGGATTTTGAGAGGGAAAATCTAGGGAAAGCCCTCAAATCTTCATGTATTTCTCCACAATAGCAACAAGGGTAAGCTTCATTATTCGAATCTCTTGCATTTTCACTTATTCCTGAGTGCTTCCAAGTTTGCACAGGATTGAATCCTTCTATCTTCTTTATGCATTTGTTATTTCTTGCAAACCCCAAGTGGGTTTTGATGGTGTGGAGATGCTGAGATTTCAATACTTTATGTGAAAGAAGTGATTGTATATTCGTAGTTTGTGACAAAAAGATTGAAGACATTTGCTTTTCCTATAGAACCTTCCATGGTTTTTTTCTTCCTTTTGAATGGTATGTGCTATTTTGCGGGTTGCGGCCTTCTCCTCACGAAAACATCTGTATTCTTTGTGCTTTTCCTTCTATTAATTTTGACTATTCTCATTGCAAAAATATGCTCTTTCATACATGAAGACCATTTCTCTTTCTTTTTCAAACGTTGCTCTTATGGTCGCCAAACTCTGCCTCTATTTTGAGAAGGTACTTAGTATCAATGATATATGAAAAATGCTTGTGAAAAGATGTAAATTCAACCACTGTCTCTGGCAGAGGAGTAATAAAATTGCTACGTATATGACCAAAATCTAAGAGATAGTTGTGACCTACAATAAGCTTTCCTGCTAAAGCAATCAAATCAATTACATGCCAAAACCTATTGCTTGTTCCACTTTAGAATCCTCTTGATAAATGATTAGATATACTGATCTTGTTGCTCTATTATAATCATTCAGAAGTATTTTTTACTATTCTCTATGACTCTATGTATTGCTACTATGCATATGTTAGTTTTTATTAATGAGCAAGATATCTTTTACTCCTTCCTCTCACTGCACCACCTTTTTGAAGACTATTTCTTTATGTAGCATACACATATTTAAGCTTTTATCTGCCTTTATGCACTCATCACTATTTGTCTCTTTCGAAACATATTTGGGTTTCTCTAGAGTTGCATCTTTGGGTGATCATTGGGGAATTTTCTTCTCTCAATAGGCACATTATTGTCATCTCCCTTGAAAGACTACCCTTGCCTAGCCACACATTGCTTTTAACAACATTGGCATTTTTTCCAAGAAGTTATGAATTCTTGAAATGATTAGTTGTAGCAAGAACTTCTTTATATGTAAACATCATTGGTTTGTCCGCATTGAAGTTCCTAGACATCAAGTCATTTTTCAGAGTGGGTTCTTCATCATTCAAGTCCGTAGGACTATTATTCACTCCATGGCAGAAAAGAACAATCTCTCATAAACAATTGAGAAATGATAGCACAAGGGGAGTGAGCCTTTTCAACATCATGTCTTGCACTTTTACTTGTACCATCCCCCCTTTTGTTGAAAACAAACAAACTTGTGTCATAAGGCATAAACCAATGATGTTGTGAGAATCAAAACTAGTGCAATTCCTATATCATCAGGTGAATGAATCATCAAACCATAGTCCCATTGGAAGAAAAGTTGGAAGACTGTATAATTTTGCAGAACACCTACCATTTAACATGGCATTTTGATGCTTATTGAAGTCACAGTCCCTCTATCATCTAAATCCTTATCTTCTTAGCTATCTCTAGTTTTTACTTAAATTTTGTTGTCTCTAAACTTTGCACATGGTATGGCTATCATATGCACATTTACCATTTGTTTCCAAAAATTCCACTTATGGTTGTCATAGACTGTGGCCTTTATATCATCGTTTGGTGTTTTGAAAAAGATATTCTACTCATGTATTAGACTGCTCCCCTCATTACTTTCCTCATTGTAGTATATGTTCACAATGTTTAAACTATTCTTTTCACTTACTAATGAATGTTCACTATGAAATGAACCATGAATGTAAACTTACATTAGAATTCAAGAAAGAAACAATGAATGCACTCGCTCTCCTGAATTCTCCTGTACTCCACATTGCACCTATCACTCTTTATTGTTATAACTTGGTACTTCTCATGATGCATTTTGACTGTACTTGGAACAAAATTCTTGTCATTGCTCTTTTTTTCATGATTGTTACCTAACAAAGGCTTGCTGCCCCTTTGATCATGACTCCATGTTACCACTTGCAAACACTTCTCTTGGATTTTTGTCATGTGACTTCTTCCTAGAAATTTTGTCCATGTTGCTTGATTGCATGCTTTCCTTGTTGTTGACCTATTTCATGAGATCAACATGCACTGTTGTTGTCATGTTTACTCCCTTAGGACTGCCCTTTGTAGACTCATAAAAGGTTGTTGTCATATTCACTTGCACATGGTCTTGGCTTCAAAAGAGTGTCACCTTGTGTTGCTTCATGATTGCTCACTAAATATTAGTACTCCACCATTCCCTTTGCCTTAATCCTACTGGGTAGATATATGTCACTTATGGTGGTGACTTGAAAGCTCGCCATTCTAAGTGATGTGTGGATGTTCAATAGGATTAAGGTGAGATGAATTGAACTATGTATTTTATGCAACGATGCATGACTGTCCTTGTTCCTTCTTGCTATTCCATATGACTCATGATGGTTTTAGGCATGACTTGATATCTCCTCTATTTTAATAGATGCATCATTGAGATCATTTACTTCTTTTAATAAAATGGATCTTGGATCCACTTAAGAATATTGAAATACATATCCAACAAAATGTACCTTCCTTTTGACATGATGGCAGCCTATTGATTGATTCACTATGAAAAGATGAAGTACAAATCTCATGACAACTCAAATTATGTGTTGCATCTTTTGAATCTGATAATGAAAGTTGATCAATTGGTGTGATTCCATATTGATTTAATGCATTAATAGCATGTCTATCATTGATTTGATCAAGTTGCTAAATTTTCTATCCCTCTTAAAACATCAGAGGGAAGCATGTTGAGCTCTCCCCTCGTGGGAGCCAGCCACATTTACCCCACATGTTGTAATTAGCTGAATTAGAATAGTAACAAGATTTTTCCTAAATCTGTTCAAGGAACAAACAGTTAGATAAACAAAGCATATCATAGGTGTGTTATATCACTTTTTTCTTGTTTTAAGGGACATTGATGGTATGCTGCTATTTTAATGCTTGTAGACATTTGATCACATGTTTATGGATGTTTTGCATATAATTTTGATCAGGGATCTTTAATTGATCTAACAACACTAGTTTAATCCAATGCAGGAAACCTAGGAGAAATGAGGAGGGGGTCAAACGGAAGTAGAGTAGCAAAGCAGCAGAGATGATGCAAGGCCAAGTCAATGAGATTCATCATTCCACCAAGAAATGATGGGTCCCTTTTCATGTTATATGCAATTTTCATTTTGTATCCATATGCATATGATTTCTTCTTTACTAGCATTAGGATAGCTAGTCCCTTGGCTTGTGAGGAATATTTTCACTTTCATGATTATGAATAAATATTACATTTGTAACACATATGGTTCTCTTTCGCATTTGTATATAATTGCAACATTGGAATAAAAATGCAATATTTTCTTGACAATCATTTCCATGCATATTGATGAACTTAGCAATATTATGGTTTATCTTCTAATGTTTAAATGGAACACAAAAGAGTAAACATTAAGTTACCTGATTTCAGCTAAAAGTTAAAAATCAGGTAACAAGCACCATGGTTTCTACTATAAAAATTACACAAAAGATAAGCATCACATCTATATAAAGATTTGAATAAATTTATTACATTGGAACTAAGATGTGAAGTATTATAGTTATGATCAAGAATGAGTCATTTGATCGATGCCAATTTGTGCCATATTATATAATTCCACAAATGTGTATCAATCCCATTGTTCATTTTTCCCATCTATTTGAGGGTGATAGCTAGTGCTAGGATTCAACTATGTACCTATCAATTGAAAGAGATCAAGTACCAAAATAGACCAAGGAACCTAGTATCCCTATCACTTACTATATTCCTAAGCAAGCCATGGAGTCCAAACACCTTTCTAAAAAAAAATAAGCCACTTATGATGCCTTGAATTTTGAATATGTCACTTAAATAAGCATACTTAGTGAGCCTATCAACTACAACATAGATATAATCCTTACCATGAACTTGTGGAATTATAGTGACCATATAAATACTCTCATATTTTTTTATCGACAATAGATAAGGGATACAACAATATTGCTAGAAGCAACTTCTCTTCTTTTTTGAATGTGATACACCCCTTTAAATTTCTTATGGATATCCTCCTTAACTACTTTCCATGAAAATTTCTCTCACTTTCTTTTAATTCTTGAGGTCCCCTACATGGCCTACCAAAGTTGTGTCATGAATTTTCCTCAAAAATATCTCCTTCATCTTTGATTCAAGAAAAATATACACTATATCCTTGTAAAGTATGACTTCATTTTACACCTTATACCTATCATCCTAAAACTTACCATTCAAAATATCAATAGTAAATAAATTCTTGGAATACTCCATTATTATAGTGACTACCCAATTAGAAAATATATTGTACATAGGGTACAAGTGTTAATGCATCAACTAACCCATTATTCTTAATACCCTTAACATACTCAATATCAAAATCATAAGATTGTAGCCTAATCACCCATTTTTTCCCATCATTCAAATCCTTTTGATTGAGGAAGAACTTCACATTATTTTATTCATCTTCACTAAAAATATCCCACACACCAAATATTGCATTTACTTATCCAAAGCATGCATGATATCCAACATCTTAACATAGATGGAAAAACCATTGTATGTATCCTTGATATTCCTACTCTCGAATTCTATGGAGTGCTTATTTTTCATCAAAATTTATTTAATACCTTCTCCTAAAGCATCACTCTAATACAAAGGGGTTTCAAGAATTAGGAATAGCCAACATAAGACACAAAATCATTACATCCTTGAGCTTATCAAAAGATCATTGTATGGAATCTTTCCAAGATAAATATATCTTCATCAAATATGTCAACGGTGTAGCCAACTATAAAAATTCATTCACAAATGTTTTATAATAATTATAAAGACCAAAGAAGCCCCTCAATTGTGATAGAGACTTAGAAGAGGATATTGGTGTGAATACATTTTTTTACCTAACTAGTTCACCTAGTAGCTCATTATCACATGTTAAGTTTACTTAGGTCCTGGGAATCTTTCTCGAAGTCTTATTTGGCATTATATATTATCTTATCTTTTGTCATTTCATTCATGTGTCCTAAGTCATTTAATATTAGTTGTGTCATGACATAGGATTAAGATGCTTGTCATGATCTTGTCTAATCATATGTCTCACCTTGGCTATATAACCAAGGGGTCTCATTTCTAAATCAATCCAATTATAATTTATAATTTTTATCCTTGAATAGAATAGCATTTCCTAGATCTTGGGTGGATACAATCTTCAACCAAATATTGTATGGTATATGGTATTCTATACCAACTCTTATAGAGGCCAACATAAATTTTTGTGTATCTTCTCCTAATTTACTTTAAAACCTTTGACACTAATATATATGCCCCAAATGCATGGCCTATATTATCCCAAACTCATACTTAGATGTCTTCACAAAGACTAACTACTAGTCTAGAATATCAAGCACCTCATCTATTTGTCTTGAGTGATCTTCCCAATTCTTATTATAAATAATTATGCATCAAATAAAACCAACATGAACTTCCTCAGTTGATTAATGAATACACGATTCATGCAAGAATATAAAATAGCTAGTGCATTTTTCAATCCAAAATGCATGAGAAAAAAATAATAATGACCATAAAGTACATCTAAAAGTTTTCTAATATGCATCCTCCTCTACTACTCATATTTGATGATACCCTAATCAAAGATCAAGCTTGGAAATATATACTAAACTATGAAGCTCATATATCAAATCATGAATCCTAGGAATAGGGTAGTACTTCTTGATTATCTTTTTATTGAGAGACCTATAATCAATGCACATACTTATGGTACCATTCTTCTTCTTGACCAAAACTATGAAATAAGAAAATGGGATAGAACTTCATTTGATATGTACCATATCCAATAGTTCCTTAATTTCCTTCTCTATCTCTTCCTTATGCCTTCTTGGGTGATAATAATGGGTAGTGATGGCTCTCATAGCCTTAATTTGAAGCTCTATAACATGATAAAATAATTTATTTGATGAAAACCCTAGAGGTAAATCATTTAATACTCTTCTATACCCATCCAAAATAGATTGAGTATTAACATGATAATACTTATCACCTTTAGATAAATGTGTATTAGTTATCAAAAAATATTCTTTCTAAGCCACTTGGCCTTTATGAAAATATCTCTCAATTATTTTTATTAAAACCAATCCTAGAGCTTCATTGAAAGGATTTCAAGTACAACATATCTTCCCTCTTATTTGAATTTCAACTCCATAATATTTTTTTTTAGTGAGGTCTATAAATAAATACAACCATTCCACACCCAAAGCCATTATCTGACCTATATCAATAACATAAAAATCTTCCCATGCTCTAAGTACTCCCAAAGTGATGTCAATATGCTATATATTATTAGTACAAGAAATAGTGAAGCCATCATCCATGAAAAAATTAAACCCTTAAAATTCCTCTATTTTCAGTCCTTTTATGGCTACCAATATCGCATCTATGAAGTTATGTGTGTCCCCACTATCAATAAAAACTATAACTCTATCCCCTACAAGACTCCATGAACTCTAAATGGATGGCAAGGGTTACTCCTACAAAATATACTCTTGGCTCTTAGGTTCTAGTTCATATTCTTCTAATTTTGAGTCTTCATTTGAATCAATCTCTAAGTAACATACCTAGACTTTTCCTAAACATTTATGTCTAGGTGCCCTTTATTTTTTGTATATGAAAAATCGAACATAAAAGAGAAACCAAAAGTAGTTTAAATTTCTTGATTCACCTTCAAATGCAACACTCAAGTTAAACCTTAGGAAGATAAAACATAAATCAAAACAATGTATTATACCTTAACTATAACTCCTTGTTGTACCAAAATGAGGTGGATGTGCCCAAAGAGTTGATTTGATGAATTAGTTTTGATGTATTAAGTGCTCAAAACAACAACATAACAATACATTCAAACAATTGTTTTCAAATAGTGAAGGAGCTCTCAATTTATAAAATTTGACCCAAGAGATGGAGGGTAAGGATTGAAGATGAAGATTAAGGGATCATATTGAATGATACAGAGGATGGGGAGATAAAAAATGACACATTTTGATTGGTGAGGATAGAATCTTTCAATATTTGTGGAGGATTATTGGTAAATAGATTTGTCACTACAAGTATATCTCCAATAATGACCATGTTTTCCCAAAGAGCAATGATAATCATACCAATAGTTGGAAAGATTGTTATACAATAGAAGTCTTCCTCTATTTTTGATAGGGGCAGCTCCCTCATATGATAAAATTTAGGGGTTTTTGTGGTATTTTAACTAGAAACACCAAAGGTCAAAAGGGAAAAGATGAATGAAAATGACTTACATAAACCCTAGTTGTAAATACATGAATACAAACTAAGAAATTTTATAAACTTGTACAAACATAAAGAGAGTTCATATAACAAAACTAGAATACACATTACTAGATTTATATCATGAATACAAATAATAATAGATATGATATTGTGACAACAATGAGAAAATGGCATGCAAACTCACATACTATGAGATAGGCTATATCAATACACTCAAACCAAGATACCAAGATTATGACTGCATTTATTTACACA
>VDFB02125159.1:0-17353 GCA_007258455.2 Sequoia sempervirens | reverse complement strand
GATTTGGATTAGGTCCTTTTCCTTTGGGTACAAATGAAGAAACTAGCTATTGCAAAGTTCCAGTCACCATCCCACTTGTTTCTATACACCAAAGCATCGATAGATAGTGTAGGTACATTTAAGATTATTTTTAGCGATTACTCCTCTTAAATGCAATGCTTTAAGTTGGTTTTGTCCCCACCTACTTAAATCTAATTATCAACATCCTTTTTTATTTTCTTTCATGCACTATCAAAGAGTGATAAGGGAAGGCATGGGTGTAGGTGTGTGGTTGGTAACTCTAGTAGCATAGTATTTGCTCAAAGAATGACATATATCCTTGATGGTAATGTTTGTGGCTTGCCTTTCTCATGTAGGTTGATTTTTGTAGGGAGAGTGAAATAATATAATATTTTATATATTGGCCACTTTCATCATTGAATGAAAAAGAGAAGTTAATAGAGGAGATTTGTGCAAGTGGCCTCATAAATAAATGAGGAATGTTCTCCCTCATTCCTATAAAGGTAAATATCAAGGGTGTACTTATCAATACAAAATCAAATTTGGCGATGTTCTCATATTCCTATTAAATTAAATATTTAATACTTTAAGTTGATGTACTTGGTTGTGCCTTTTGTTTGAGACAAATGGTAGCATCCCACGAGTATTAGGGTTATAAATTAAGCTAGATATGTGAAATTTTTTTAATTTGTATTGTTGGTTGGTCGGTCTTGGACCTATTATACTATAAATAATTGTGTGTACACTAATCAATATTATTCTAGGGTATCATTAGTGTAGTTAAAGGTTTGTTACCCATTCTTACATGGAATTGGACAAGTTTTGCTATAAATATTGTGTGTACTTATATCAATACTATTCTATGGAATCAATTAGTGTAGTTTATGCTTTATTTCTCATGTCTATATGTGTTGCAAGTTAAGGGAGGGTGTTGATTACAAAATTTTCTTCATGATACAAGTTTCTTTATAATTATTTGGATGTTCTAAATGGATAAATATGTCATATTTGTTCATGAGGCTACATTTCTAGCTATTGTTGCATAAATTAGGTAATCCTTTTAGGAATTTTAAAAAATAATTGAAAGTGTAGTTGGACAAATCTTTGTAATAGATAAGTTGGATTCATTTTGTTCATCTATATGGATCTTTCATGTATACTTTATTATGAATTATATATATATGTATATATGCTTCTTTTATTTATATGGGTTTAGGTTGATCGGCATAGAGCTAAGGCTTATAGTCTTCAAGTGTATGATTAGTTTTCATGATTGAGTATACATATATGTTGGTGTATGAGGCTCTATGTTTGAGTCAATTATTCATATGACCAAGGTATTTTTTTTAAAATTTTGCACCCATCTACTACCACTCTTAAAATCGTTAAAATGTATCTTTTGATTTCACTTGTAATGTTAGTCTAAATTTTCTTATCGTATCTCATATTTAAACTTGATATTACTTATCTAAAACATTCTATGTTGTTGTCCAAACATTAAGAGAGTTATGTTAGAGTTGTTTTTTAGGTTCCACATGCGTATGATAAGCCAAGGGGATTCAATGTGATATGAATTTATTTATATCATTTTTTACATGTGTAAGTATGTTCTTAATTTGCTAAATCAAAGATCTACAAGGTCTAAAGTTTTTAGTGAATATAATGTGAATCCACTTATACTTAGGGTATAGTTGTAAGAACCTTGCTTATTATTATGGTTTTCTTAAATTATTTTATTAAGAGACCTCTAAGGAATACCCTCTTACTCCTAATGGAGCTTGAAGAAGAAAAAGAGCTCATCCTCTCTAATAAATTGGCCCTTGACTATGAACTCTCTAAATATTAGTTTTGTCTCTTTCCCTATGTTAGTATTGAGTGTTTACTCAATGAAAGTGGAGTTGTAGTTTGGAGAGTCAACATGGGGAATAAAAATATTAAATGTTGGTTGGAGAGGTTAACTATCACCTATGAAATTTAAAAAGAGTTACTAAAGGGCTAAGAAACACCTAGGAAAGGGTAAAACACACATTTGAAGGGAAAACACAAGATCTAGATAAACTAGGCTAAATAAGGGGCTAAAAATAGGGTTAGAAACACATCATGAAGGGGTACAATAAAATGACTACAAAACATACTAAAAGGAATAGTAAAGTTTTTATTTTTTTGCTGCTACATAATTTTTGAAGATTTTATAAGCACAAAAAATGTAATTCAAAGTCATGTATGCATGCCCAATCATTAGGGTTGGAAATTTATGCCTAATGGATAAATTTTTATAATTTAAATTATAATAAGAATAATATATATGCGTTATATAAAATGCATATATTATATAGAAAACCAAAAAAAGCTAAAATAGGCATGCAATAAAATAAAAATGCACCTATAATATTGTATTAAAGCTTGGCTGAGCTCTTAGAAGCATAAAAATCATATTTGACCATTTTATATTTCTCATGTTTGTGCACTTAAATTAACAAATATACATACATATACATCTATAAATATACGTATATATCACAAAATAGTAAAATATATTAAAGTATACCTAGGTACATATGCTTCAATTTTAATTAATTTTTAAGCCTTTACATTTTACTTCTAGATAAATATCAACATGAATCTACTGAGTAGGCTAAAATCTAACTAGTTTGATAACACCTATTTTTACATGAACACCCCTGCTTAAGTGGTACTTAGGGAGTAAACTAAGCACTAAAAAATTGAGTCTTGAAAAAAAGGTCTAATAAGGTACTCATGTACAATAATGATCCCTCACAAACAAAGAAAAATGAGAAAACCCAATGAGAAGAAAAATATTCTCCAAAAAAGAGAAATATAAGGATAAGACCTAAAAAGATGTCCCATAAAGATGGGAACATGATGATGAAGAACTCATACAACATGTCAAAGCCATAAACTCTATCGAAGATGAATCAGTGTCTATTTGGAATCAACGAACCTCCAAAAATGTAGATCAAGATAAGAGATAAAAAAACCTACATGGCTGAACATATAGAACTCTACTCAACCATGAATACATAGATGGAATGAAGGAAATCAAACTCTATGAAGTTGAAGATGGAGATATTACTATATTTTTGGAGTTTGACCAATAAATGCATGAGTGACCTATAGTACACTACTAAAATGTGTATCATGATGCTCTACATAAGTACTAGAATCTCACAAAATATGATCCACTAAAATAATCCCCCCACAGGAGAGACAGTGATAGAAGATCTATGAGACCCCCCAAATGTAGAAGGTTCCTAAAATGCTCCATTGAAACCAAGGAAGCATTAGCATAACACTATGATAATTCCCCCCTTAATATTGATGAGGAAGTTATATAAGAAAACTAGTTAAAATCAAGCATAAAATTGTGCATAAGAGTGTAGACCCAACATCAAGTCCAAAAGGATGTACAAGACACTTTAAAAAATGGTGTACATATCAAGGGACACACACATGAGGCAAGGATCATGAGGATATATTGTTATGATGGTAAATAAAGACACTACACAACATCCCATTACATTTCATAATTCAATCTAAGTAAGAAATTCTCGAGCCCTAAGGAACAAAAATTTAGTAATGGAACTTTGTATGAGTGTATTTACAAATTTATTTGTAGTTTTTTAGTTCTTACAAGTTTATTTCATGAGGTGGACAATGAATACATATATAAGTATGCCTTCCAAACTAAAGAAAATGACAAAAATAGAAAATGAAAACTCGCATTATTTAAAGAATGACCCCCTATAATGATATAATGATATGAAATTTAATTTGAGTGCATTACAGATTCCATAAAGTCAATTTGATGTACAAAACATCAAAAGAGACTCAAATTTAAAATTTTAAAATACAATCATGAAAAATTAATATCACAACTGTGTAGAGCTCAAAAAATCATGCAAGTTATGAAAAAAGACCCAAAAGGGATTTTTTATGAGCACAAATGAGTCATCTAAAGTTACAAAAATAAGAACTATGTAGGGTGTCCTGTAAGAATCCAAACTTTAAAAAATATTGTACATCATATGGCAAAAAATCATACCATTGGGTAAAAAACAAAAACAAATCACTCAAAATAGGCCAATGGTGAAGCAACAAAGTTGGGGTTGAAAATTGATGATGTCATGTTGATGTCATGATGACATCGATAGTAGGATATTCTAAGATTCTACCAGAATATTCCTTCTAGTCAAAATATTCCAAAACCACCTTTTGTTTTTCTTGAAATTGCTTAGCAAGTTGAAAACCACCCTTCACAAGCTAGAAAACCACTCAAAAGGGGTATAGGTGGTTTTGATTTTGTAGTGATGACATCAACAAGGTGCTATATGGGTTGATTGTGGATGTAGTCACTATGTAGTAATGTATCTTGCAAAAAAAAATTTAAAAATATTGTTTTTCAAAGGTTGAGACAACAAATATTTCAAGACAACTACTTAAGAATTGAGGCATGAAGGTTGAGACAACTTGTTGATGTAGTGTAGTCTTGTGACTATAAGATCATATGAATTTGTATAGATTTCCATACAACCATCCATGCATGGACCTCCAGAACCTCCAAAATTCATTTGTCACCAAAATACAAGCATAATATCTGAAAAATTTCTCTCGACTCTTTTGAGTGCAACTATAATGTTTATTTTTCTCTAGGAGACACCATTTAAGAGTTGATGTCCACAAATCTCAAAAATTAAAAAGAGAAAGGGATTAGAGTTGGAAGCTTTCTCTGATACCATGTTGGAGTAGCCAAGATCTTCTTGCAAACTCAAAATAATCAACAAATGAGAATATGTGAAAAGATAAAATTTCATAAGCATGTGATGTGTTATAAAATTCGCAAATGAGCATTTCTTATAAATTCAAGGATGAAGAGGTGAGAATGGAGGAGTTAAAATCTAACTACCCCTCCAAATATGAAACAAGTGTGGGACTCTATGGGCATGTGTTGGGCCACTTGGTGATTTTACATGAGATGAGAAAAAAGTCTAGATAACCTATAAGTGAGCTTAAGTGTATTGTGAATAAGACTCTACTAAGTAGGTTAAAATATAGCTATTTTGATAATACCTCTTTTTGAACTAACAATTAAGACATCGTGGATATGAAATAATGATGACTCTACTATTACATTCATCCTTCAAGATTGTGCAAGGTCACATTCATATATTGAGTAATTAATGTTTGTGTAAGTTTGTTGCTACACGTTGCACCTATCCAATTGTTAGTGATGTGGTATTATATGCATCTCCTCGATACCTTCAATTTATAGATTGGAAAGAGAATTGTGCTTTGTATTAACCTCATGATACACATTGTTCATGCCATGTTACTATAGTTGTGCCATGAGTTTCCTTGCCTCTGTGTAAAGGGAATCAAGTTTCTAACTATGGAATGATTTGGGTCTTATTACATTTATGGGAAAGGATAAGTCCCTTTCTATTTCTAGTTTGGAGATATTATGTTTCAAATGTAATTGAAACCTAGGATTAAGGCTTGAATTTCCACCTCATTATTTGGCCCCTAAATATAATTTTTTGGGAGGTGTTGTCCATGACTTGTCCATTCTATTCTTTGGCAATGCATTCAAGTTTGGAATTTTTTTTATTTTTCCTTCATAATAACATTGATGTTTATTTTATACCATCCAAATTGTGGCGTTTTCCGCGTGGCTTCTTTCCTTTTGAGACTTGTCTCAATATCATCATCCCCTTTAATGGGAAGAACTTTAAGGATAGACCATGAATTCATCATCTTGTTAAACCAATTAGTGAAATTTCTTTTTAGGGGCACTTGTAACATTGCCCCCCATTGCAAGATATTCAACATTGAGGGGGGATACATGGTATCTATTCTCATCTCTTATGGGGGTTCTTTTTCCTTGTATGAGGTTTTTTCCTTCTCATTCTTCATCGAGAGAATTTTGTTGTTATATTTCTTTTAGGGAGAAATTTTTCCTACTAGGTTTTCTCCTTTTCTCAATTTATGAGAGAGTGCATTTGTACATGGATACCTAACATTCCCTCATATATGGGACCAATATTTGCATAATGTTTATAGGAATCTAATCCCTATGTTGCACTTAAGGGGGGATGTTGGTGTAAGTGTTTTACCTATTGAGTTCACTTATTGGTCATATTTACATGTTATGTATACTTAGGTTTAAGGAATATTTCTAGAAGTCTCAGGTGTCATGTGATCTTATCATGTTATTTAATTCTTGTTTCCTATATCATTTAATATTTTATGAGTTAGTTAATGCTAAAAATATAATTTTTTCATGGAAGAGATTCAAGTGTGAAATGCACATAACAAGCATTTTAAAAAAAAATAACCCACAAAAAGACCATGACAAGGGTTTCTAGATGTTAGGGATTGGTAGAAGCATACATATTAAAAAAAACATCAAAAAAAGGAAAACTAAAGGGCACAAGTCATGTAAAATCTTACCCAAGGTCATGGAAGAATGGGCAGTTCTTTATGCATTTTGAACAATCTACTTCTATCTGATAGGGTTGGAGGAATCAATCACAGATTCCTGCTCTAGGTATTGCTTGCAAGACCTCCTCAATGTTTTGCTTCACCACCTTGACCTATAGGCCCCTTCACATGTTTAGGTACCCCTGGTTCTCCTGGCCAACCCCACTACCATCACCGTTCAACCAACCAAGTCAATCTTGGTGCAATGTCTCCAACTCTTCCTTAGCCCTAATCTACCCTAAAGGCTAACCTAACCTCAACACTCAATTAGATCTTTGCAGGGGTGTAGAGGTGTCTCAAATAGCTTCATACCATCCTCCTAGGGTTCTTGAAGGTTCACCATACTCCACCTTCTCATCGCTTTGATCAAACCCTCATTTAGGGTTGAAAAAGGCTACTAGCCCTAGAGCCCCAATTAGGCCTCTTTCTCCGAGAAAATAGGCTTAATCTCAATTCTTTCTAAAGAACACCTCAATCTTTCCTTGGGGTTCCTGGTCCATTTTTCCACCTCTCAAAGATTTTTGAGGTCTTAGTCCTTCACTGTCCGTACAACGCCTCCACTTGAAGATGGGCAAAAACTAGGGTTTTTAGGCCTTTTTCTGGCTGCTTCCAAACTATCAAGTATTTCTCACACCAAATGGGTTGATGGAGCTTCCTCCTGACCACCAAGTCTTGGCAAGACTCACATCTGCCTTCTCCAAAAGGAAAATTAATCAAAACCTTATCACCCCTGCAAGTTATGTGCTCTGCACTCCTTGTCTTCCCTAGCCGGAATCCTCCTGGCTCGCCTAGGGCAAGACTTTGCTAACAGTTCCTGTACACACACAAACCCTAAAACCTACCATATGTACACACATGGAGTCTAGTCACTATTCCCAAAGGTTCGTACAATTTGTATGGTGGGAAAGTGAGCTAAATCTCCATTTTATCCAAACTGCCTGGTTCAGACCAACAATAGAGTGGAATCAGACTTATTTACAAATAGTGCTTGAAAAATGAACAAGGAAGATAATTAATGACACAAAAAATTTTTATCCTAACAACACTACATCCTACATTCAAAACAGTAACAAATTTAATCCATTAAAGCTCTATTTTGAAGCAAAAATCAAAAAATAACTCTCAAAACACTATTTTCCTTCAATTTCACAAAATTTCACCACAATGTCAATGCTTCTAACCCTGCTCTCAGGTCGAGACACATCTTAAATAGGTTTCAAAAGTATTTAAGCTCCTTTGGTCGAACATGTAAGTTATTAAAATGGAAAAGTCATAAAATGCACTGTGTTTTTCAACTTTTGCCAAAATTTTAGAAAACTAAGTAAAAATGAGTTTTCTTTTAAACTCATTCTCCCTCTCCACTCCTTAACCTATTGACCAATACTGAGCACAACCTACTTTCAAACCTCTAACTCTATCTAAATGGTCAACATGACCTTCATGATAACATTGCAAAACAAAACTTCATTCTAGACTTCCTAACTGATTAGTGTTTCCTAGGTGCTCCTGCACCATTCTTCCCCTCTCTGCACAAACACTAAGGAATGTGAGGAGGGATAAATGACACAACAATTCCTGGCTTCTTAAACTGAGCTTTGTCTACCCAAGTAGCCTCAAATTATGGCTTGTCCTTTCACTTGATAAGATGCTACATGTACACCTTATGCCTTGTAGATTTCTTCACTCTTGACTCCAAGATTCTTTCTACCTGAAGCTTGTCTTGAGTTGGTAAGGCTATGTTGCTAACATCCTTGAAGATATTCCTGCTGTTCTGATCCATGTCATTGACTGTTCCCTTATATCTGATCAGATCAGCTACATTGAACACTGGAGAGATGCTTAGATTTGCAAGTAATTCCACCTTATAGGCATTCTTCCCATATTTGGCTAATACCTTGCATGGTCCCACTCTTTTCATCTGCAATTTGGTTGATGTACCCTTCTGCAACCTGGATTTGTTGAGGTGAACCATGACATAGTCTCCTACTACAAATTGCAAATCTTTCTTGACAAATCTACCTTATCCTTCAACTTTTGTGTAGCCTTGGTGATTGTCTTCTTTACCTGCTTCTAAATCTCTTTCATGGTTTGAGTGAAGTCCTCAGCATGTCCACTCCTATGCTCCATAGCTCCAAGATCTTTGAGTTCACACACACCTCTTGGGTGCATCCCATACACTATTTCAAAAGGACTCTTCCCTGTAGTCTTGTTCACACTATCATTGTATGCATACTCAGCCTGTGAGATAACCATGTCCCATGTTTTTCCATACTCTTTGGTTAGGAATCTGAGAAGGTTACCTAACACCCTATTAACCACCTCTATTTTCCCATCGGTCTGAGGATGGTAAGCTTATCCAAAAGATAGGTTGGTACCTAATCTGCTCCATAGAGTCTTCCAAAAATAACTCATAAACTTCACATCCCTGTCCAATACAATGCTCAAAGGAAATCCATGGATCCTTACAATTTCCTTGAAGAAAAGATGAGCAATGTAACTAGCATCATGTGTGGTCTTGCAAGGGATAAAGTGACTCATCTTGCTAAATCTATCTACCACCACATAGATACTATCAAACCCTGTCTTGGTCTTAGGGAGTCCTACAACAAAATCCATGCTAACACACTCCCATGGTTTGTTTGGAATGGGGAGAGGTTGATACAAACCTGCATTACTAGCTCACCCTTTGGATTTCATACAAACTACACAATGCTCCACATACCTTCTGACATCCCTTGGCAACTTGGGCCAATAATAGAACATTTGCACTAGTTCCCTTGTCTTGTTGATACCAAAATGACCACTAAGACTACCATTGTGCTTCTCCTGGATAAGATTCTCTCTCATAGAATCTTTTGACACACACAACTGATTTCCCTTGAATAACAATCCACTTTGTAATGTATACTCTGAGCATTGACTATGAAAATGATTCTCAAAGTCAGAACATACCTTATATGCCTCCGAGAAGTCTTCATCTTCACCATAGAGATCCTTGAAACTCTCTATTCCAATGCTCTTTAGTTGTATCTCTTGTAGTGTCAACAATCTCCTGCTTAGTGCATCTGCCACCTTGTTCAACTGTCCCTTCTTATGCTTGATGGTGAAAGTGAAAGCTTGAAGATACTCCATCCACTTCAAATGTCTATTGCTCAATTTCTCTTGAGTGTTGATGTAGCTAAGTGCTTGATTGTCAGTAAAAACCACAAACTCTTTGGGTAGGAGATAATGCCTCCACTTCCTAAGTGACTGCACTAAAACATACAGTTCTAGGTCATAGGTAGAGTACTTTGTCTTAGCTTCATTGAGCTTTTCACTAAAGAATGCTATAGGCCTGCCTTCTTGGCTTAGCACTCCTCTTACTAAAACTACACTACCATCACATTCCACAGTAAATAGCTTGTCAAAACTAGGTAATAAGAGAATAGGTTGAGTTGCCACTTCTTGTTTTAGTTTCTCAAAACCTTTCTCAGCTTCTTGAGTCCACTTAAACTTATTTTTCAAACCACCTTTGATTGTGTCTAGGACTGGTGCACATATGCCACTAAAGTTCTTTATGAATTTTTTATAAAATTGGGCTAATCCATGAAAACTTCTTACCTTTGTCCCTGTGGTTGGTGTAGGCTAGTTTAGGATAGCTTCCACCTTGCTTGGATCCATTTTCAATGATCCTTGGGATACTACAAACCCCAAATACACAAGCTCTTGTTTAAAGAACTCACACTTCTCTAGGTTGATGGCCAACTTCTCCTCTTGCAATCTTCTAAGAACCAACTCCACATGCTTTAGGTGTTCCTTTGTTGTCTTGCTGAATATGAGTATATCATCAAGATATAACACAACAAAAATCCCTGTAAAGTCTTTGAGCACTTCACTCATGAGCCTCATGAATGTGCTAGGGGCATTAGAGAGGTCAAATGGCATAACTCTCCACTCATACAACCCATCATTTGTCTTAAAAGTTGTCTTCCACTCATCTCCATCCTTGATTCTGATCTAATGGTATCCGCTTTTGAGATCCAACTTGGTGAAGTATTGAGCTCCCCCAAGAAAATCCATCAAGTCTTCAATTCTAGGAATAGGGAGCCTATACATGATTGTGATTCTATTTATTTCCCTAGAATCTGTGCATAATCTCCACTTACCACCTTTCTTAGTTGCTAAGACCACTAGTACTGCACATGGGCTAATGCTCTTCCTAATCAATCCTTGATCCAATAACTCCTACACTTGTCTAGCTACCTCTAGGTTCTGATCTGGTGTAAGCTTGTAAGTTGCTTTGTTTGGAAATGAAGCCCCTGGTATGAAGTCAATTTGATGACTGATGGTTCTTTGTGGAGGTAAGGTTGCTGGTGTTCCATCACTCACTATGTCCTTATACTTCTCAAGCAACTTCTGGACTGCTCCGGGTATGACTGTTTTCTCAGTCTTGTCCTCTTCCTTGGGTTGCACCATGACTACTTATCCTTCACCTCCTTGATGTAGGTTGTTAATGAACTCTTTTCCACTGCTTAATAAGACACTAGGGGTCTTTGACTGTCCTTCTTCTTCATTTGATAGTGACTGCAACTTAAATGTCTTTCCATCCTTTTTGAATGAGATAGTATTGGCTCTTCCATCATTGATGGAACCTCTGTCATATTACCATGGTCTGCCCAATAGAATATGGCATGCATCCATGGGTAGTACATCACAAATCAACTTGTCTTTGTACCCTCCAATGGAGAACTCCACCGTTGTTTGTTCATTGACAAGAACACTCTGTCCTTTGTTCAACCATGTCACCTTGTAGGGATTAGTGTGGGGTACCTTTTCCAACTTCAATTTCATCATTGCCTCCTCTAAGATTATGTTGTTAGTAGACCCTGAGTTCACTATAACCTTACACACCTTTCCAAGTATTTTGCACCTTACTCTAAATAAGGCTCTTCTCTATTTTGGCTCTTCCTTGACTAGTTGTTTAATCAAAAATCTACTAAACATCAGATTCTCCTCCACTTCTAATTCAATATGACTAACCTCTAGTGATTTGACACTCATGTTGTCCTCTTGTGCATATGCCACACTCTTTTCAGTATTTGATGAAGATGCTTTCTCCGAGCACCTATAGGCTGGATGACCCACTTGACCACAGTTATAACATTTCATATTGGCAAAGTATGAACTACTTCTACCTGCTCCTCTTCCTCTATTTGAACCTCCTTGAGGTCCTCTACCTCTGTTATATCCTCCTCTAGAAGTTGTTTCACCTCCATGCTCTGTGAGTTTAGACTCTCCTTGGTTTCTTTGTTCAATCCCTCTACCTTGGTATCCACCTCTATGTCCTCTTTGATCTCTGCCTTTTACCTCTGCCTTAGAAGTTTGTTCTTGTTTCCTCTTACCCTTCTCAATATTTATAGCCAATTGGTAACATTGGTGTACTGTCTTTAGGACTTAGAAGAGTCATCTCCTCTTGAATGTTCCACTTCAAACGTTAAGATACCTAGCCACCTTGAGACTTTCATCCTCTATCACATTAGACCTCATACAAAGTTTTTGGAACTCCTCAGTATAAGTGTTCACATCTTGGTCTCTTTGTCTCAAGCTTTGTCTCTTCTTATGTAACTGAATCTCATAATCATTTGGCATGTATGCTTCTCTCACTTTTGCAACCATACCTTTCCAAATTGAAATAGGCTTCTTGCCTTCCTTTTCCCTCTCTGTTTGAATGAATTTCCACCATGTCAAGGCAGATCCTCTCAATCTTGATTTGGCCACCTTTACCTTTTGTGCTTCAGTGACACCATCACATTCAAAATGGTTTTCCATTCCCTCTATCCAGTCCATGACTAGATCAGCTTCCATTTTCCCACTAAACAGTGGTATGCCTTCAAGTGCTTTTCCACTCAAAGCCTTCAATGCCTTCAAGAAAGGCTCTTCTTTCAAAATAGGGTTAGGTTCAGGGATCTTATCTTCCTCTACAACCTCTTCTTTCTTTGGTACCCTTCCTTCGAACTGCACATTACTTATTGCTTCCTCAAGTTGGGCTATTCTTTCCTTCAATAGCCTATTGTCTTCCTCCTGTTCTTCGACCATCTTGGCCAGTTCTACATTTGTCACCATAATGGTAGAACCACTAGATTCAAGGTCTAACATACAAGATTCTTCCCAAATATTTAACTTGCTCTGATACCAATCTGATAGGGAGGGGGTTGGAGGAATCAATCACAGATTCCTGCTCTAGGTCTTGCTTGCAAGACCTCCTTGGTGTTTTGCTTCACCACCTTGACCTATAGGCCCCTTCACATGTTTAGGTACCCCTGGTTCTCCTGGCCAACCCCACTACCATCACCGTTCAACCAACCAAGTCAATCTTGGTGCAATGTCTCCAACTCTTCCTTAGCCCTTAATCTACCCTAAAGGCTAACCTAACCTCAACACTCAATTAGATCTTTGCAGGGGTGTAGAGGTGTCTCAAATAGCTTCATACCATCCTCCTAGGGTTCTTGAAGGTTCACCATACTCCACCTTCTCATCGCTTTCTTCAAACCCTCATTTAGGGTTGAAGAAGGCTACTAGCCCTAGAGCCCCAATTAGGCCTCTTTCTCCGAGAAAATAGGCTTAATCTCAATTCTTTCTAAAGAACACCCCAATCTTTCCTTGGGGTTCCTGGTCCATTTTTCCACCTCTCAAAGATTTTTGAGGTCTTAGTCCTTCACTGTCCGTACAACGCCTCCACTTGAAGATGGGCAAAAACTAGGGTTTTTAGGCCTTTTTCTGGCTACTTCCAAACTATCAAGTATTTCTCACACCAAATGGGTTGATGGAGCTTCCTCTTGACCACCAAGTCTTGGCAAGACTCACATCTACCTTCTCCAAAAGGAAATCTATCAAAACCTTACCACCCCTGCAAGTTATGTGTTCTGCACTCCTTGTCTTCCCTAGCCGGACTCCTCCTAGCTCGCCTAGGGCAAGACTTTGCTAACAGCTCCTATACACACACAAACCCTAAAACCTACCATATGTACACACATGGAGTCTAGTCACTATTCCCAAAGGGCCGTACAATTTGTACGGTGGGAAAGTGAGCTAAATCTCCATTTTCTCCAAACTGCCTGGTTCAGACCAGCAACAGAGTGGAATCAAACTTATTTACAAATAGTGCTTGAAAAATGAACAAGGAAGCTAATTAATGACACACAAATTTTGTATCCTAACAACACTACATCCTACGTTCACAACAGTAACAGATTTAATCCATTAAAGCTCTATTTTGAAGCATAAATCAGAAAATAACTCTCAAAACACTGTTTTCCTTCAATTTCACAAAATTTCACCACAATGTCAATGCTTCTAACCCTGCTCTCAGGTCGAGGCACATCTTAAATAGGTTTCAAAAGCAATTAAGATCCCTTGGTCGGACATGTAAGTTATTAAAATGGCAAAGTTGTAAAACGCACTGTGTTTTTCAACTTTTGCCAAATTTTAGAAAACTAAGTAAAAATGAGTTTTCTTTTAAACTCATTCTCCCTCTCCACTCCTTAACCTACTGACCACTACTGAGCACAACCTACTTTCAAACCTCTAACTCTATCTAAATGGTCAACATGACCTTCATGATAACATTGCAAAACAAAACTTCATTCTAGACTTCCTAACTGATTAGTGTTTCCTAGGTGCTCCCTGCACTACTATCGCCAATAGTCAAGACATAACAAAAGGTGAGGGACCCACAAACAATATTTCAAATATAGTGGAAGGTGGAAGGGTCTTGTGACCTTCCCAAATAATATCCCATCTTGAAACCAAGCCCATCTCGGTGCCTCTTTAATCCTCCTTTACCTTGGAAATTGTGGTTTCAAAAGCCTACTCAGAAACTTATTAGGAAATGTAACAAGGAGATCCCAAACCATCACTCTGAATAAAATGACATGAAATGGAGGTCTCAAAGATAACAAAAGGAAACAAATATGCTAGTTAACCATCACAATAGAGCTAAGCTCAGGGAAGTCACAAAATTCCAATAGGTATCATTCAAGTAACATTCTCAGAGGAACTTCTCGATCTTCAAATCAAGGAGCTTCAAGAAAGAGCTATTAATGGTAAGTTATGGAACCTTAACCCTACCAATTTTTTTTTATTAAATGGGTAGAGGACCACTAGGGGGGAGTCAATAAAGTTTTTTTCACAAATAATGGAAAGTGGTTTTTAATTGCTATTTTCTCCTTGAAGCAAGCAAGAGATATTGTCTTCAAAGTGAAAATGTGGTTCTTGCAAGGTGTGATATTATATATTGAACCCTAGATCCCCAACTTTAACCCTTCATCCACACTTATAAAGTTTGTGTCATTATGGGTCCAACTACAAGCCCTACCACTAGAATACAAAGACTTACAAATAACAAAAATTCTCTATAATCAAATGGGTATTTTTATTAAGCATGATCAAACCTTCTTTGAAAACACTGAAGCTAAGTTCAGGCTCTATGTTCTATTACATACCACTAAGCATCTCCATGAGCTTTCCAAATTTATTCTAGGAATGGGATATTGTAACAAGAAATTTTCTTGAAGGGCTTGAAACTATATGTCCTTATTGCCACCTAAAGATCCATCTTAGCACAAAATATTTGTATCATGATACACAAACTTGTGAGCCTTGTGAGGACCAGGAGAATAGATTAATAATTCAATCCCTTCCAAGAATGAATTTATTTTCTATGTAGAGATCACTCTTTGGGTGGAAGAAGTGTTATCTAATAGCATTGAGGCCTTAGATGAAATTCCCCAATAAAATATAATGGGATGAAAAGATATGATGGATGCCCATTTGGAAAGAGCTCATTCTCCCCTAAAGGCTCTAGCTTACAACAAGGACAATGAAGCCTCAATGCAGTTGAATGTCGTGTTGGAAATTCCAGATTCTCATGATCTATAAATCACCAACCAAATACACAATTTGATAGTATGATACCAAATTCATGGGTAGAGGAAACAACATCACATGTGGTTTCTTTAGTAGTCCCAAATACAATGGTTGAAGATTCAATCAAGTAGGATAATAAAGTAGTGTTCTCTCAAAGGACTACTGCTAAGGATTTGGAACTAAATACTCTCACTAATCTCAACTAGTTGGTGTGGATTGACATGGAAATGGATCCACCATCCAAAAATTATAAATGGGATATTATAAAATATATTCTCTCAGAATACCCCCTGTTGTTGTTTGGACTTGTTATCTTTCTATGCTTTTTGCTTGATACTTTGTGACTTGATAGTTACTATTTATTGGTTGGATTGGATAGTTTAGATTGATTGATGATTATGCTACTTCATTTGAGGACATGGATATTATGATATGACATTATGGTTACAATTGGTTTGGTGATGTTAATTTGATTTCAGTAATACATTGTGATGCAGTGGTTTAGTAATTATTTTATGATGTGATCAGTTAGTTTAGAATTGTTACTTTATATTTGAATGTTGTAATTGTTAGTATAGTTTGGTGAGAGGATAGTGTAGCACCACTCATTTGTGAGTGCCCTACTATGTTGCAATTCCTTCTCACAATGTGATGATTTGATTATATATATACATGTACACGGTCTTGTTTGTATGAAGGAATTGTAGGTATAGAGTCTCGATTCCACCTACTTCGGCAAGATAGGGCGAGCATCAATTTAACCCAACGGGCATGAAGTTGAAACAGAGATGACAAGGAAGTCACCCTGTCCCATGTTTGTCAAACCGTCCTGATTGAGTGGTATTGTGTGTCTTTGACTTTTGTCATTTTTGTAATTTATTATAGTGGTTTGTGTGAGTGTACTTTTGGTATTTATTTTATGTTGGTGTTTTGTATGATGTTATTTATATAATTAAATGATGTTAATAAATGTTTATAATAGTGTTGGAATAATCTGTATTAAAATATAAAAGTCTTATATTAAAAGTCATGTGATTTATTTAAAAGTGTAAATTAAATTATTTAAAATTAGTATTTTGATAATTTAATTAAATAAGCATGTTGAGGATAATTATGAAATAAATTAATTAAAGATATTATATTGTGTGAATTACAAGTAAAGCTTGCAAAATCAGAATTAAAAAGAAAAAGTGTTGTTAAATAGAAAAAAATCAAGAAAAGAAAGAAAAGATAAAAAGGACCAATGAGTGTTGAGTTTTGGCTGTAAAGCTGGTAATAAAATTACTTCTTTTAATTTGGATTTTTGGAGCTTTCAAAAATAAAGAAGATATATTGTTATTTAATAGCAAATTTGTGAGGATTTTTCATGCACAGGAAAATTGTCAGAAGTTACAGAAAATATTGAGTTTTGGGAATGGGATTTTCCCTTGTTCTTCTTTTGTAGTAATTTATTTAGTTTTTTCATGGTTCTAGAAGAGAGGTTCTTTTGAAGAAAATTTTAGATTAGAAGATTGATCAAGGAGATTGGGTGAAGAAGTTCTGAAGGAAGGAACGAGAGCTCTTCGAAAAGGCTATTGGGATCAAGCAAAGCTTCATCAAATTTTCAACAGCACAGGACTCCAGGTTCCATTTTGTTATTCTTTAGTTTTCTGATTCAAAAGAAAAATTAAAAAAAAATAAATAAATGTGTTTGATCTATAGAAGAAAAGAAAAATCTCACTTGAAATTTAACAGTTATTTGATAGTAAACCAGTGAAGGAAATCTATTGGGGTCTGTGAAATTTTTTTGTATCTTTTTATGATTTTGATATGGAAGTTTGTTCTCCCTTTGAAATAAATGGATTTTGAATATATATATATATACTTGTGATAAAATGTATGTATATATACATATTTATATAACATATATTTTGTATTGTGAGTATACTGCTGAAAAGAATGTGTATTGTTT
>VDFB02125158.1:0-46044 GCA_007258455.2 Sequoia sempervirens | reverse complement strand
TGTTATGAATTTCAATGTGTACATGAATTGAATTTTAAATTTAATACAACTTTTAATTGGATACATTTGAAATTTGCAGATATTGATCGATCAACTCTTACAAATTGTCAAACAATTAATGGTATTAGAAGTTTGCATCAAATCATGACAGTAGGATATAGTAGGCCTCTAGTAATTCAAGTGAGAAAAATCATGTTTTTGTGTTGATTGCATTGAGAACAATGCAAATACTCTAGAATGTGAGAATATTAGGGATGGTTATGTTTCACAATGGGAAACAAAAAAATTAGTGGACACATCGAACTCTTTCGAAGACAATGACATTGTAGATATCTATGATCCTCTGTATTCAGTTGATTATGAACATGTATCATCTATTTAGTTATTACAGGTAAATTTTCAATTTTTAAATTGAATTTTATTTCTAACAATTGATAATTTATATTCTACCTAAGTTGAGCATGGTTTACTACATGGTGTGTACAGAAGAGATTTTTGTTGTTCTTGCAGATCTTGACAATACAGAAGGTGTAGATTACTATCTACTAAGATGTACGCAACCAAAATGCAAATTGTCAGAATCAATGATAGATGGTGATGAACAAGAGTATCCTATTGGATCAGTAGTTGTTGAAGGCACATACTATCAACAAACAAAGATAGATACAAATGACATTAAATTTATTGATTATACGCCAAGCCAAAAGGTTTTACATTATAGTCATTTAGTTATAGCAAAAAGATTGAATCTTGAAACTTTACCAAAAAGAGGGCATGCCAAACAAAGGTGGAGGTTTCCTATTGAAGACCATGAAAAGAGTTTAGAGATAATAAAAGATAGAGAGGATCTAGATTATATGTACTTGTAGACATGCAAAATATCCATACATGTCAATCCAATAGTTTAATCAAATAACCTTCATTTCATCCTTCAAATTAAATAAATCCACTTCATCATTACATCATTTAAATAAATCAATTAAATCCTAACATTTCATTAATTAACCTTTATCTTGCATATCCTTTAATTAAATAAACTAAACTTTATTTAATTAAAAGCCTAAAGTCATATTTCTCCCTCTTGATTTAAATAAATCAAATATTCAAGTCAAAAGGGTCAAAACATCCTAATCATCATTAAGCTAACCAAATCATGATTAAACTAACCTAACCACCAATCACATCCTCTAGCTTTTCCCACTTGCACAAATAAATCAATTTATTGATTTATTAAAATCCTTATTTTCTTTCAACTTGGCATAAAAATAGAATATTCCCTCAAGTTTGAAAATGAAGACAAGTTGACTTGTCCCTTCCAACACTGCATTAACTTCTCATTTTCATGTCCCCCTTTTAACATTTATTTCACAAATTTCAATTTGAATCTCCCTCTCTTGGGCACATTGGCCAAAACTTGCACATTCCTCAACCTATGACAAGTTGACGAGTGGCCTCTTTTCATTGGCTTGTTCTTTGTCCCACATTCATCCATTTGGATATTTCTCTCATCAAAATAATCTATAAAGAGAGGCATCATTCTTCAACAAATCATCCACAAATCTTATGCAAAGTCACTCTCTTCATTTGAGAACTGATTTTGCCCATCTTACTCCATCTTCAAAGCATTTAATCATTTAGCTTATCTTCGCAAGGATTGGGAAAGGGCTTCTTTCCATAGAAGCATCAATCTAATATGAGATGATTTACTTCATGTTTTATTGTATGCTTTCAACTAGTTTCCTTTGTTGTTTTGATTGCATCATGAAGCATGTTGATTTATTTCATAGGGATGTTTATTATTAGATTTGTTTTAAAATGCTAATCATGCTTTGTGTGTTAGGATTTTAACCAAAATGAAAATTTTCACATCCACATAATGGTGCTAGAAGGAGGGCCCATTATCATAGATATTCTACTTTCATTTGCTACACATTGGTTATTATAGATGTTCCATCTTTGTTTGGAAACTCTAGTCTAATTCCATATAGATTACTATCATGTCCCCTTCCAATTGACATCTCTTAGAGCTTATGATTAGCCTATTATGTGACCCTCGTAGGCTGATAGGATGGATAGAGGGTCTTGATGGAGCTTGGCTTGGCTTCGGATTGTCAGAATTTTCCAATTGGCTTTCATTCGGGCTCATTCGGACGTCTTTTGCCTGACTTACTATTTTTAGCTGTATTTGGCATTCAGTAGAGCACCCCTGCTATTTTTAGCAATATGGTTTGGTCATGTGCAGAATCACTCACTTATTCACCAGCTTCAGAAGGTTCATGAATCGGACATATTTTGAGGGAGATATTAATATTTTAATTGTTCAATTAAATATTAATTATCTGGAGCTTATATTATAAAGTTATAATATTATTTAATATTATAACTTAAGTGAATTTTTAAAGGGGTCGACCATCATTGGGAAGGGGAACATTTTTAATTAATCTTTTAATTAAAAAGAGGTGTCCAACTTTGGAATAATTAAAACTGAAAATCCAATTTTATTTAAATGATTGCTTTTTTGGAGAGAAGTCGACTTCTTGAGAAATATAAATAATTTGCATTGGAAAGAGCTCATTATGTTATGAAATCAATTTTGATCAAGTATTCTTCCAGAGAATGGAGCCAAGGGTTTCAGTTGTCTTTTGGGCATTGGAGAACGAGCCATCTTCAGTGTTGCAGTTTAGAGGCTGTGAAATATCAACTAATTTATTGCTTATCAGAGAGGTAGCTTCATTCTGCAATTTTATTTAAATGATTGCTTTTTTGGAGAGAAGTTGACTTCTTGAGAAATATAAAGAATTTGCATTGGAAAGAGCTCATTATGTTATGAAATCAATTTTTGATCGTCTTCTTCCGGAGAACGAAGCCAAGGGTTTCAGTTGTCTACAGGCATTGGAGAATGAGCCATCTTCAGTGTTGTATTTTAGAGGCTATGAAATACCAGCTGATCTATTACTTTTAGAGAGATATCTTCATCCAGAAGTTATCACAGAGCTTCACAGTCGAAAATATACTCAGGGTTTCAGTTTGTAATTCATCCAGAAGAGTTTCTTCATTTAAGGTGCCTATTTCTTGAGATCTGGAGACTTCAAGCAAGGGCCATACTTTTTATTTTTTGTTGTTGTCATAGCCGTACAGTTCTGATCTACAAGGTTGTACCATCATAAAGGAGCCGTACTTTTCTATTTTGGGAAAATCGCCTTCTATACTTGCAGTCTGACTTCACAACTGGTGGTGCCTATGCATTTGGCATCATTCTGGATCATTTGGTGGAGGGAGAAATGGTTTTCTATTATAGCCATACTAGTTCAAGGTCATTTTTAGCTTGCTACAATATCAGGTTTTCATCAATAAAAGCATTACTTTTTCATTCGCATGTTATCAGATCTCTTTGTAATCGCTCTAGTAGATTAATAAATCAATTGGCATCATTAGATCTCGTATTTTCCATCATTATTGGAATTTTAGTATTTTATTTGAATTTATTAGTAAATTCTTGCAAAATCACAACTTTCATTAGTTCATGCAAAAACACAAAAAAACCAAAAATGTCTGAAAACAAGAAAAAACAAACAGTTTCAAAGAAAGTGAGAACAGGGGTTTCTATAGTCGTATCAGAGCTAAATCCTGCCATCCTGAGGGTTTAGTAATCTTATGCAACCAAAAGAGGTTGGGTCTTATAGGTATTATACTCGTAGGAGAGCATTGATTGACAGGAAATAGGGTTTGAATAGGCAGCTGGGAAACATGGCTGACAGAACAGATGTTCCTCAAAACCCTAGGGATCAGGACGATGCAGAGGTTCTAGACACTCTGAGAGATTTACGAGCAGGTCAACGGCAGTCCAACAATGTGCTACAGTAGTTGGCAATGGCAATCCAGAGGTTAGGTATGCCGAGGAGACCGTCACCACAGCGTGACGAGAACAGGAGTGATGCAGGATCCCGGAGAGCACCTAGGACTATTTCACGAATGACAGACATGCCAACTAGGCCTACATTTGTGAGATAGGTGCTTGATGAGGCTGTTACAGGTGAGGAGCATGAGGATTTTTTCACGGATACACTTATGGCAGTGAACGATGAGTGGGAGTTACTATCACCTGAGGTTAGAGAGAGGATTACCTTTGACAGATTCATCACACAGAGGAGAGAGCATTTCAGGAGTAGACAGGATTGGAGACCTAGACATAATAATAATAGCAATCTGAAGCATGCCACAAATAGGCTTACTTTAGCTATGTTTGATGGTAGTGGCAAGGTCACAGCATAGGCCTGGATCAGTAAGCTGGACACTTTTCTCACACTACATCCTATGGCTGAGAAGGATGCTATTAGGTATGCTATATTACATCTTGAGGGAGCAGCTTACGACTGGTGGCATCACGAGATGGTGACACTCTAGCATGATCATATCACCACATACTAGAAGTTCGTTGACAGGTTGGTGGAACAATTTGACAAGAGGGATCTAGAATCCTATTTCAGAGATTTGGCTCAATTGTGACAAAGTGGCAATTTGGAGTCTTACATTGGTGACTTCTAGAGATTGTCAGTTATGGTTCCTAATATTTTAGAGAGGCGACTTGTTGTGATTTTCATGGAGGGACTGTTGGAACCATTGAGAGGTTGGATCAAAGCATTTGATCCACCTTCGCTATAGGAAGCGATGAAGAAGGCACGCAGCATGGAATTTGTAGCACCATCCAGCAAATTCAACTCCAGAAACACTTCTTCATTCAGGGACAATAAGGGCTTCAATAAAAACAGAGAGAAATTAGATTTTAATAAAGAAAAATCAAATTTTAGGAATGATTCAAAGGGAAAATTTGTAGCACCCTTGGATCGCAAGGCTCTTAATGATCTATGCAAGAAGAAGCTTTGCTTCTACTACAAAGGTCCCTATGATGCCAACCATGATTGTCCTTTGCGGCCTAAGGGCAAGGCCAATCAGGTGATGTGGGATTATTATGAGGAGTCAGAATTTGAGAGTTCTAAATAGTAGGAGAGTTCTGAGGAGTCAGAGTCAGAGGCTTCAGAGCCTAAGGCAGATGCAGAGTCAGAGCTTCATATTCAGGAGGCACGACTATCTAGCATTCAACAGGAAGGTTCATTCAGACTTCGTGAAGTTTTGGCAGGACAAAGGGTCATCACACTTCTTGATATAGGAGCCACCCATAATTTTATCGATGCTAGATTTGTGGAAAAGCGTGGACTCATAACTGAGGAGTTCGAAGGCATTAGGGTTAAGGTGGTCGATGGTTACACTCTTAGGTGTGAATGTATGATTAAGGATCTCCCCTTGCACTTGAATAACTATGAATTCAAGGCTGATTATTACATGGTGAACATGGGGGATATCAATTTAGTCTTGGGCATGAAGTGGCTTCATTCCCTTGAGGAAGTCACTCTTCGTCTCAAAGACATGGAGATTCATTTTGATGTGGATGGGAAGACACATATCCTAAAGGCCATTCGGGATAGCAATATCAAGACTATTTCCTTTCGTCGGATGGAGAGACTCATGTGACATGACATGGTAGAGTGGGTTGTCGAGTGCACATTGGCACCTATACAAGAGGGACAGCATAAGACTGAGTATCATCCTAACATTCAGCAGTTATGAGTCAAGCATGAGAAGGTTTTCAGTGATATTCCACTAGGGAGACCTCCAGACAAGGGCGTTGAGCACATTATAGAGCTTGAGGAGGGTGTTAAGCCTATCATGATTACTCCTTACAGGTATCCTAAGAGGTTGAAGGATGAGATAGAGAAGACTATCAAGGAGCTGCTTGCTATGGGTCACATTCGACCTATTAAATCACCATTCGCTTCTTCAGTTATTTTAGTGAAGAAGAAAGATGGTACCCTTCGCATGTGCATAGATTACAGAGTCCTGAATAAGAGGACTATCAAGAATAGGTACCCAATACCTTGTATAGATGAGCTTATTGATGAGCTCCATGGTGCATGCTATTTCATGAAGATAGACTTGAGATCAGGATATCACCAGATCAGAGTTCGTGAGCATGATGTTGAGAAGACTACATTTTGTTGTCACTGTGGACACTTTGAGTTTGTGGTGATGCCATTTGGGCTAACCAATGTGCCAGCGACATTTCAGTCCACCATGAACAGGGTCTTCCATTCATTACTGAGGAGATATGTACTTGTCTTCTTTGATTGATCTATATAGGATCTAGGACAAATTGCTTACAGAATGCGTAACGTAAAAGATCACTTAATACAATGCTTAACTTAAATAATTACATAATAAAATGCTCAAATGAATAAATGAACATAACATAAATGCCAAGATAATGAACTGAAAAGAAAGAGAGAAGAATAAGAGGAGACAAACACAATTGATAACGGAGTTCGTCCCTAAGGACTACGTCTCCGGGCCCCTCTCCAACTGAGTGACCGATCCGATTATACTCCAAAATTAGTTACAATTGCGACAGCATCATTCCCTTCAAGCACATCGATATCATAGCATAACTTCGACGTACAGGAACAATTACAATCATCTCCCGAGCATTCTCTCGTTCTCACCACCTGGACTTTCGAAAACAAAGCCTACACCCCTCTTTTTATACATAAAATTTGCCTTATTAGGCTTAACCATCCAATTAAATGCATAACTCCCTCTATCAGTTCATACAACCCTCTGATATCTCCATATAGTTTTTTGGTTTAGGTTGGTAGAGGTAGTTTAAATTGTTTATGGCTTATTTAGCCATTTTGTTATGGCTTGGTTAACAAACACACAACAAAATAAAACTGTGGCCGCATAATACTTAGAAGTGTTGCGTGGTCTACCAGTGGCATATCCTTTTGGTATGTGGGTGGTCGACGGTTCGAACAGTCGGCCTCCCTTTTTCCACACAAATGTCAGAAAAGTTGTAACAAAATAAACAGCCATCCGCTTATAGTTGAATGGCTCTCCGCGGGTATAACGGATAACCCGCCAGCTGTTTCGGGTGAGATCGCGGGGTCGAGCCCCCAAAATCATTTTGTTAAAACAAACTTATCTGCCAGTCAAAGCAGTGCAACTGCAAGATGCCATGTGTTAGCATTTAATTTGTCAACGATGCCTAGTCACCTGCCAACTGGATGCCAACTGTCTGCCACGCCTATGTACGGAGTGCCATGTCAACAGTACAGACGGACACATGTCAATATGTGATTGGTCCGTACAAAATGACTCAGCTGCCACGTGTCAGCTCGAATTCGCCTATATGTATTCCGTACAGTATGGACTGCCACGTCAGCATGATGACATCATCTTTTGTACCCTTAAGTCAACCAAACTTTGACTGCTTGTAACTCGAGCATATGATGTCAGATTTTGACGAAATGAACGCCGTCGGAATCATCTCGATGAGCTCTTCGCGATGACACTGGTTCCATCTATTTTTGAGATGATCATTTTTTTCACCTTTTGGACGCCACTGAAGCCAATTTGACTGGAAGTTTGACTGGCCGTAACTTGCACAAACGGAGTCCTTTTTGCCCCGTTCAAGTTGCATTGGAATCAGGACATTGTTCTCTTTCTGATGAAGTTGAAATATGGAGTATTGGGAACACTTCAATTTTCACTGAAAAATTGTCCCCCTGATCAGGCCTCCCCACTGGAGAGCTTTTGGACCTCCGAAATCTTGATTACTTGGAAAGTAAGTGAGGGTAAAGTTCCCTCACTTTACCAATCTCCATCCATCTTGCTTTTCTTGGATGCATCCCCTTTAGGCCCACTCTAAGGTACTCAACATCTCCTCTTCGTGAAGTTCTGACATTCCTGTCGAGAATAACATCTTCTGGCAACTCTGACATGTACTTTGGTGAAAGGTCATCAACTGATGGAACTTGAATGTATGTGACTTCATCTAGGATCATTGGAGGTTCATACAGTTTCAAATTCTCAACATTGACAATCGAGTAAATATGCATGTATGGAGGAAGATTGAGGCGAAAGCATTAGTACCGATCTTCTCAAGGATCTCAAAAGGACCATACCTAATTGGCTTAAGCTTTTTACCTTCACCTTGCATCCTTTCCTTGCTGATAGGTAACCAAACTCTGTCTCCAACCTGAAAATGATGATCAGTGCGATGCTTGTCATGGCGAACCTTGTATTTTGCTTGGCTCTGTTCCAACCGTGCTTCCACTGCCTGATGAATTGCTTGGACTTTCTGGATGAACTTCAAAGCCTTCTCTGCATCATGGTGTCCATCTTTAACATCATATTTCCCAAAAGCAAAATCCATCAGTGTCTTGGGAACATAACCAAAGCATGTCTCGAAAGGAGACCTCTTAGTAGAAGAGTGTGCTGCATGGTTGTAGGCATGTTGCACATAATGAAGACTCTCATCCCACAACTTAGGATGCTTACTACAGTAACCTCTGAGTAGATGCACAACTATCCTGTTTACAACCTTTGTCTGCCCGTCAGTCTGTGGATGGAAGGTTGTACTCTTCTTCAGTTTGGTGTCCATGAGTCCCCACAAAGTTGACCAAAATTCCCCCAAGAATCGAGAATCTTGATCCGATACAATAGAAGTAGGTAACCCAAAATGAACCCATACAAATTGAAAGTACATATGAGTTGTCAGTTCAGCAGTGACTTGCTTTTTACATGGCATCAAAATACACATTTTGCTGAACCGATCAACTACTACATACAAATAATCATGTCCCTTCCTAGACATAGGTAATCCCCCAACAAATTCTATTGACACACTTTCCCATGGACGAGAAGGTACAGGTAGAGGTGTGTACAAACCCAACTTCCTGTTACTAGGCTTACTAGTTGCACACATAACACAACCTCTAATATACTTAGTTACAGTTTCTTGCATACGAGGCCAATAACAATATTTCTGCAGCTGAGTCAATGTTTTGTTTACCCCAAAGTGTCCTGCAATCAATGAGGTATGTGCTTCTCTAATAACCTGTGCTTGTTCATCCTTTGGAACACATAATTTTCCCAAGTGATATAACAGTTTATCTTGCACATAATAATCTTTCTCTTCTACATGTTTACCATTCATTAAAGCAGCATAGATATCCTTAAAGTTCTCATCATTAACATATTGTTCTTGAAAACTTTCATGAACCATAGAACTATTCTGAAGGATTATCAAAGCATTCATCATAGGAGGTCTAGAGAGCATGTCTGCTACTTGGTTATGGGTACCTTTCTTATACTTAATAACCAAATGAAACTGTTGAAAAAAACCCATCCACCGAAAGTGCCTACTTTGTTGCAGTTTAGTTTGTGAGTGCAAATATTGAAGTGGCTGGTGATCAGTGTGGATTACAGTTTCTTTCCCCATTATGTAATGTTTCCATTTTTTAACACTCTGAACTAAAGCATAAAGTTATTTATCATAAGTGGGATAGTTACTTACTGCTCCTGAAAAAGTTTCAGAGTGGTAGCAAACTGGTTTACCTCCTTGCATGAGTACTGCTCCCATGGCAAACCCACTCGCATCTGTCTCGATCTCAAATGGTTGATGTAGATCTGGTAAGGCCAAAACTGGTGCGGTGCTCAACTTTCCCTTCAAAGTGTCGAAAGCCTTTTGTTGTGGACCTCCCCACTGAAAAGTTGCTTTTGTACTAGTTAATGCATGTAATGGTGATGCTATATAAGAGAAATTTGCAATAAATTTTCTCCAGTACTGAACTGCACCTAGGAAACTTCTGACCTCTGTGACTGTACTTGGCTTAGGCCATTTTACAATAGCTTCGACCTTCGCAGGGTCTACTTTCAATTGACCATTCCCTACGACATAGCCTAAGTACACTAAGGATGTCTTAGCAAATTCACATTTAGACATCTTTACATATAGTTTTTCTTTTCTCAATACATCAAAGACTTTCTTTACATGACTTACATGATCTTCCCAAGTTCGACTGAATACCTCAGATTTATCATCTTCTTTGGCTTTTACAAGCATCAATACAAAGTTTTTACTTGAGTTGACCAACCTCTTCATTTGACCAGCATTAACTAAAGTAAGATTAGTCTTCACTTTATGTGCCCGTAC
Organism: Sequoia sempervirens; assembly: GCA_007258455.2. NCBI lineage: Eukaryota > Viridiplantae > Streptophyta > Pinopsida > Cupressales > Cupressaceae > Sequoia > Sequoia sempervirens. The sequence continues at coordinate 35,996 of VDFB02125158.1, read as the reverse complement.
AATGTATTCTACCCCATCTTTACAAAGATGATACCTATTCTCCCCCCTATAAAAGATTGCTTTTATGTCATAAAGATAAGGACTTCCCAACACAAGCCCACAAATATCCAAAGGGACCACATCTACTTCTACCTCATCTACAAAGTTTGTAGTGATAGTAAATCTCAATTTACATTGTTTAGTTACTTGTAGTTGAGCATCATTGCAAACCCATCTGAGTGGATATGGTTTTGAATGAGGTGTTGTAGCCAAATTAAGTTTCTTTACAACTTCTTCAGATATTAAGTTGACTTGTGAACCCGTATCAAACAGAGTATCAACCTTAGTGTGTTTTGTTACAACATGAATGTGAAAAAATTCATTTCTTTGCTTATCAACCTTAGGAGAAGATTCTTTACTTGTACTTGCACTGGCATTAGAAAAATTTGCATCAGATGAGAGAGATATACCTTTCCCTTTACCTTGGATTCTGGTAGCAACAATCTTTGTCTCATCTCCAGAGTCAGAACCAAGATCCTGTTGAATCACTGCAGTAGTCTTTTGCTTGCCTTTATTACCTCCATATCTTTTCGGCCTCAATTCAGGATGAAGCTTCCAACATCTTGAATCATCATGCCCCTCTTTCTTGCAATGGGAGCATGTGGGTTTCTCAGCCTCTTTCTTAGTTGTAGCTGTCTTCTTCCCTTTGCCTTTATCTTTGTCTTTTTCTTTCCCTTTAGACTTACCCTCAAACTTAGATGGCTTCTTGGAAAAGTTGTCACTAAAAGTATTCTTACCCCTTGACTCTATATGAGTAGCTTGAATAGACACCTCGTCTAGATTGTTGGGACTCAACATCAAAATAGTGTGCCTAAGGTAAGAATGTAAACCACCAATATACTTAAGTAATGTGTCTTGGGTATACAAGGGAACATTTAGAGCAATGGCCCGTTTTCTAAACTCATGAGTATATTCCTGGACAGACTGCCCCTTACCTTGCCTAAAGGTTTACCAATTCATGGTTAACTGTTGCATGTAACCTAAAGGATAGAATTGTTTCCTAAGGGCAGCAACAAACTCCATCCAAGACAAATTAACTTGACCATGGCGAGCAATTTCTTCCCTAGTTTTACTCTCCCACCAGGTGAGAGTTGTACCTCCCAATCGGAGAGTTGCTAATTGAATCCTAGAAGCATCTTCTACTAGGCCTTGAATCCTGCAGTATACTTCTACTTGTTGGACCCAATCGTCTAACTTCTCAGCATTTAACTCCCCACAGTATTTAGGTGACTCAAATTTTACATCAAGCTTAATTACAGGCTTAGACTTGCTCTTAAATGGATTTACATTAGAAGAAGGAGAAGGAGAAGGAGGAGAAGGGGGAGGAGAAGAAGAGGGAGAAGATGGAGGAGAAGGAGTTTCTGGAGCTTTCTCCTCTGTGTCTTTCTGATCTTCCTACTTCTTGTGCTTTGAAGAACCTCCCTTTTCATGCTTCTTCTTTTCTGCATAAAGTTTGTCCACCATCGCCTTCATGTCAAGAAATAGCTTCTGGAAATCCTTGACACTGAGCTCTGAACTTTGTCCACCTTTTTCTTGAATCTGTGATGATCGATTAGCTCTTCGTCTTCCGATCTCTGGATTATACTCTTCAAGTTCTCCTTCACCTCGTTGCAACTTGGATCTCGTTAGCATTCAAATTCTGCAATACTAGCCACACACAAAGCTCTGATACCAACTTGATCTATTTAGGATCTAGGACAAATTGCTTACAGAATGTGTAACGTAAAAGATCACTTAATACAATGCTTAACTTAAATAATTACATAATAAAATGCTCAAATGAATAAATGAACATAATATAAATGCCAAGATAATGAACTAAAAAGAAAGAGAGAAGAATAACAGGAGACAAACACAATTGATAACGGAGTTCGTCCCTAAGGACTACGTCTTCGGGCCCCTCTCCAACTGAGTGACCGATCTGATTATACTCCAAAATCAGTTACAATTGCGACAGCATCATTCCCTTCAAGCACATCGATATCACAGCATAACTTTGACGTACAGGAACAATTACAATCATCTCTCGAGCATTCTCTCGTTCTCACCACCTGGACTTTCGAAAACAAAGCCTACACCCCTCTTTTTATACATAAAATTTGCCTTATTAGGCTTAACCATCCAATTAAATGCATAACTCCCTCTATCAATTCGTACAACCCTTTGATATCTCCATATAGTTTTTTGGTTTAGGTTGGTAGAGGTAGTTTAAATTGATTATGGCTTATTTAGCCATTTTGTTATGGCTTGGTTAACAAACACACAACAAAACAAAACTGTGGCCGCATAATACTTAGAAGTGTTACGTGGTCTACCGGTGGCATATCCTTTTGGTATGTGGGTGGTCAATGGTTTGAACCGTCAGCCTCCCTTTTGCCACACAAATGTCAGAAAAGTTGTAACAAAATAAACAGCCATCCGCTTATAGTTGAATGGCTCTCCGCAAGTATAACGGATAACCCGTCGGCTGTTTCAGGTGAGATCGCGGGGTCAAGCCCCCAAAATCATTTTGTTAAAACAAACTTATCCGCCAGTCAAAGCAGTGCAACCGCAAGATGCCACGTGTCAGCATTTAATTCGTCGACGATGCCTAGTCACCTGCCAACTGGATGCCAACTGTCTGCCACGCCTATGTACGGAGTGCCATGTCAATAGTACGGATGGACACGTGTCAATCTGTGATTGGTCCATACAAAATGACTCAGCTACCATGTGTCAGCTCGAATTCAACTATATGTATTTCGTACAGTACGGACTGCCACATCAACATGATGACGTCATCTTTTGTACCCTTAAGTCAACTGAACTTTGACTGCTTGTAATTCGAGCATATGATGTCGGATTTTGACGAAATGAACGTCGTCGGAATCATCTCGATGAGCTCTTCGCGATGACGCTAGTTCCATCTATTTCTGAGATGATCATTTTTTTCACCTTTTGGACGCTACTGAAGCCAGTTTGACTGGAAGTTTGACTGGCCGTAACTTGCACAAACAGAGTCCTTTTTGCCCCATTCAAGTTGCATTGGAATCAGGACATTGTTCTCTTTCTGATGAAGCTGAAATATGGAGTATTGGGAACACTTCAATTTTCACTAAAAAATTGTCCCCCGGATCATTGATGATATTTTGATTTACAGCAAGACTTGGCTGGAGCATTTGGCTCATCTGGAGATAGTACTCAGCATTTTAGAGAGGGAGTCCTTATACACCAAGGAGTCCAAATGTGATTTGGTGATGACCGAGTTGCTCTACTTAGGTCATATCATCAGTGCAGAGGGAGTGCGGATGGATCCTGAGAATATCCGTGCTATTATAGATTGGCCTACTCCGGCGAACCTTACACAGCTACGAGGATTTCATGGATTGTGTGGTTTTTACCGCAGATTTGTGAATGGTTATTCATGACATGTAGCACCTATGATGGATCTGTTGAAAAAAGTTGCATTCTATTGGACTCCTGAGGCACATGAGTGTTTTGTGAGGTTCAAGGAGCTGATGACTACGTGTCGAGTGTTGGCACTGCTAGATTTTTTGAAGCCTTTTAAGCTTCAGTGCGATGCTTCTGGTGAGGGTATTGGAGCGGTGCTTATGCAGGACAAGCACCCTATTGTTTACGAGAGCCGAAAACTCAGAGGACTAGAGAGGCTCTACAGTATTTATGATAAGGAGATGCTAGCCATAATGCATGCCTTGGCCAAATTTAGGCAGTATCTCGTGGGCAGTAAGTTTTGCATTAAAACTGACCACAATAGTTTGAGGTATTTCCTGGGGCAGCGAGATCTCAATGATCATCTTCCACTCCATGGGTGAGTAAATTGCAGGCATATGACTTTGATATCTCTTACATCAAAGGCACCCAGAATGTAGTGGCTGACGCTCTCTCACGCAGGCCTTATCTGAACTCTATGGTTCACATTATAGAGGATTGGAGGCATTTGATTGTGGCAGAGTATGCCAAGGATACTTGGGCATCTAGTATTGTTGAGGGATCGATGATTGACACCAGATACACGCTTGTGAATGACTTGACCATTTACAAGAACATGGTTTATTTGATCCTAGGATCAGAGATGAACACTATTATGCGAGCCTTTCATAATGTACCTACAGCAGGACATCTCAGGTATTTCAAAATGTATAGACAAATTCAGGAGAGATTTACATGGAAAGGATTTAAGGCAGATGTTCTTCAGTATGTGCGTGAGTGCCCTGTTTGTCAACAAAACAAGCAAGAGAACACATATCCGGTAGGATTATTGCAGCCACTTCCAATTCCTAACAAGAAGTGGGAATTCCTGTCGATGGATTTCATTATAGGCTTGCCTAAAGCCCAAGGACGGGATTGTATATATGTAGTTGTGGATCGGCTGACGAAGTATGCCCACTTCTTTCCGATCACCACCACTTACACAGCTACACAGGTAGTAGAGGTCTTCTTTCGTGAGGTTTTCAGACTACATGGGTTGCCTCGGAGCATAGTGAGCGACAGGGATAGTCGGTTTCTAAGTCACTTCTGGTAGGAGGTGCTCAGATTTTGTGGGACCAAGCTTACACTGAGCACCAGTTACCACCCATAGACTGATGGGCAGACAGAGATAGTGAATAAATGGGTGGAAGGTTACCTCAGGAACTACATTGTAGGGCAGCAAAAGGCTTGGGTCAAGTGGATTTATCTGTGTGAGTATTGCTACAATACTACATTCCACATGACCATTCAGATGTCCCCTTTCATGGCGTTGTATGGTTATGAGGCGCTGAGCTTTCTAGATTTGCTACTGAGTGACAATAGAGTGCCAAGTGCTAGAGATTTGTTGCAAGAGAGTCAGGACACTATGAGGGATCTCAAGGAGAATATTGCTAAGGCACAGAATTAGCAGAAGCAGTATGCAAATCAGAAGAGGACAGAGAGGTCTTTTGAGGTGGGTGACATGGTTTATCTTATGCTGCAGCCCTACCACCAGTCTACTCTTAGGAAGAGTGGTTCAGAGAAGCTTAAGCCACGATATTATGGTCCTTTCAGGATTTTGAGGTGTGTTGGAGCGGTGGCTTATGAGCGAGAGCTTCTGGCGGATAGCAAGGTCCATAATGTTTTTCACGTGTCACGTCTTAAGAAAGCGTTGGGACACCATGTGGTGCCTTCAACAGTTTTACCTTCCTTAGATGATGAGGGAAAGTTGATTTTAGTACCTGAGTCTATCCTGGAGTACAGAGAGAGATAGTTGCGTAGGAGGACTATCAGGGAATATTTGGTTAAATGGAGGGATTTTCTAGTGGAGGATGCTACGTGGGAGAGTGAGGATATTTTGTAGCATCTGGAGTTGAGATTCCTTGAGGATAAGCAATTTCAGGAGGGGCGGACTGTCATGTCCCCTTCCAGTTGACATATCTCAGAGCTTATAATTAGCCTATTATGCGACCCTCGTAGGCTGATAGGATGGATAGAGGGTCTTGATGGAGCTTGGCTTGGCTTCAGATTGTCAAAATTTTCCAGTTGGCTTTCGTTCAGGCTCATTCGTACGTCTTTTGCCTGACTTACTATTTTTAACAGTATTTGGCATTCAGCGGAGCACCCCTGCTATTTTTAGTAGTATGGTTTGGTCATGTGCAAAATCACTCACTTATTCACCAGCTTCAGACGGTTCGTGAATCGGACATATTTTGAGGGAGATATTAATATTTTAATTGTTAAATTAAATATTAATTATCTGGAGCTCATATTATAAAGTTATAATATTATTTAATATTATAACTTAAGTGAATTTTTAAAGGGGTCGACCATCATTGGGAAGGGAACCATTTTTAATTAATCTTTTAATTAAAAAGAGGCGTCCAACTTTGGAATAATTAAAAGTGAAAATCCAATTTTATTTAAATGATTGCTTTTTTGGAGAGAAGTCGACTTCTTGAGAAATATAAAGAATTTGCATTGGAAAGAGCTCATTATGTTATGAAATAAATTTTTGATCAAGTCTTCTTCTGGAGAATGAAGCCAAGGGTTTTAGTTGTCTACAGGCATTGGAGAACAAGCCATCTTTAGTGTTACAGTTCAGAGGCTATGAAATACCAGCTAATCTATTGCTTTAAGAGAGATTTCTTCATTCAGAAGTTATCACAGAGCTTCACAGTCAAAAATATACTTAGGGTTTCAGTTTGTAATTCATCCAGAAGAGTTTCTTCATTTAAGGCGCCTATTTCCTGAGATCTGGAGACTTCAAGCAAAGGCCGTACTTTTTATTGTTTGCTGCTGTCATAGCCATACAGTTCTAATCTGTAGGGCCATACCATCATAAAGGAGCCGTACTTTTCTATTTTGTGCAAATTGCCTTCTATACTTGCAGTCTGACTTCACAACTGGGGGCGCCTATGCATCTGGCATCATTTTGGATCATTTGGCGAAGGGAGAAAGGGTTTTCTATTACAGTTGTACCAGTTCAAGGTCATTTTTAGCTTGCTGCAATATCAAGTTTTCATCAATAAAAGCATTGCTTTTTCATTCGCATGTTATCAGATCTCTTTGTAATCGCTCCAGTAGATTAATAAATTAACTAGCATTATTAGATCTCATATTTTCCATCATTATTGGCATTGTAGTATTTTATTTGAATTTATTAGTAAATTCTTGCAAAATCGCAACTTTCATTAGTTCATGCAAAAACACAAAAAAACCAAAAACGTCTGAAAACAAGAAAAAACAAGCAGTTTTAGAGAGAATGAGAACAGGGGTTTCTTCAATTACGATGGTCATACAATACGTATCAATCAAAATATGTGTTTGCATGGTAATTAAATATTGGTATAGTGATTGTCGTTCTTGGCGTATAACTTTATTTACAGATATTTTATTCCACTAACCATATTCTTTATTCGTTCTGTCGAACACATTCTTCATTCTGCTGTAGGCGCTAAGATTTAGTATCATTAATTGGTTTACAATTTGCATCCACCGATAGATAGAGCGCCTCTAGTATTTTGTGTCAAGTTAAAATTAATAAGATGTTGTGTAGGACTGGTCTACCACAAATCAATGCTAAAATCCTTCCTTTCCTATAGTCCTCCCACATTCAATACTTGGCCTGAGCATATTTGTCTTTCCTGTTTAGAGTATTTCAAAGTTACAGCTCTACAAAACACATTTAAGACAACAAAAAGCGGAGTAGGGGACACTATATATTCACTTCAAAATTATGTGTGATGAATATTGGCATTCTATAAAGTATGAGGTATGCATTTACTGATGGTTGGAAGCATTAAACTGGAATGAAAAGTCTTTTATTTCTACTAAAACTTTAAAATCTGTAGACATTGTTTATCCCATTGTTGAACTGTACTTCATACCAATTTATGCAAAGTTTCTTTATCAAAATAGTAGAAGCTTTAAACACCACACCCCATGTCAAAACCGTTGTTTCGAGGAATGAATAGTTTAGATATAGGATCAAGGAATAATCATTTGGTCAATTGGCATGATTTAATGCTCACTGACATGTGATTTAATGTAGGTGTAGTCCATCTAATATGTGCTCATCAAATTTATTGTTGTATACGGTAGAATAGTCTATCATTCTATTATTGCATATCAAAGCGGGGATGTGTGGGCTCCTGTCACATCTAGAATTTCCTGGAGTACGGCTACCAATAGTCTGTATTTAAAGTATATCATGTTGACTACAAATCTATTGCATCTTGCATAGCTGGTGATTCTACAAAAATCTGTATCCATGGATGGTTGGTAGTCATGTTATAACTTTACTATTATGATCTGGATAGTTGAAGGATGTGTGGCAGAGATTCAACACAATCTCTGACAATCTTCAAGGAAAGTATCCTTGGACAACCTAGTTTGACATGCTCATGGCTCATGGTAGTCTGTACTTCTCCAACGATACCATCATCCCGAATAGGTAAACACTTGAACGATATAAATTTATGGACATCATCTTTTGTTATTTGATACTGGAGATGTCCTATTGCTTCAGGTATTAAAGTGCCTAATTCATTTTCACTCTTGTTGATGTGTTTTTTATGCACTTCTCAACACAGGTAATGCATAGATGCACTACCTCTCTTGAAAGACAATCTTCCACAATCAGATTGCAGAACACTATCCCAAGGTCTTTAATGTCAGGTCTTGATAGTGCTTGGAATATCTCAATTGTTTGATGTGATTTGTTGGAATCACAAGGCGGTCTTACAGATGAGTTACAAAGCATGGGAAGTTGGGTTTGCACATGCAGTTTCAAAGTGTTGAAAGTGAATGAACAGTGGCTGTCCACTCCAAACAGCAAGTTGAAACTCATCAGATTCATCTAATTTAGCTTCATGGTGATGTTTTGGATCCTACTCTAACCAAGGATTAAAAGAAACAGCAAAAGGAGAAGGGTTAAGAAAGCTATTCTAATCCTAAGCTACGAATGAATAGTAACAATGGTGGCTGCTAAAGTAGACAGACTTCCTAAACTGAGTTTTGCTTGACCAAGAGAAACCTACAGCTACACAAAACTAGTGCAATCTTCTAAGGATTGCAGATTTTCACATCACATACACACATCATGTACATGCAATTGAACTAAGTTGCAGCAATAAAGGAAAGAGGCTCAGACTAGCTTTGCAAAGTGATTCATCATCAATGAACCACAAAAAGTATGAGCTGGAAGTTTATCAAATACTATAATAGCAACACCATCATGACAGTCATTCAAGAAACTAATACTAAAACTAATATGGAAGTAGAACCATGCATGCAAGATGATCAAAATCAAAGAGAACATCCATAAAATCATGCAATGCTGTCTTTTATTGCTACAAAATATTTTTTACAACAGCTCTCCAACTCTTACAAATGAGGGGCAAGCCCCTATTTATAGTTTTCCAAAGCCCAAATGAATGGCTAGGATTCAATTACATCGAATGGCCTAGATTTGATTTACAATAGGGTTTCACCTACCCTCCATTATCTAGCAATTTAAAATGCATTCCTTGTATTTCCTCTGTTTTGTCATCTAGTGCCAGTCACTATAGCAATTTCCTCATTTAGCTGATTTCCCTTTTCATTGTAGCTGAAACTACCTAAAAATTGTTTTTTTTTTTATGTGCTTATAGTGTTCTTCCTTTGATCAAACAATCCCATCGACGATGGGCATCAATGGATTAGTGGCCCCTGATTCGGGCAAAAAGCTCCTTAGAATTCATTATCATCTGGAAAAAGGGTAGGACAACTCCCTCAATGGGCCTCTCCGATAGACCTACGGAAGGATTCTTGACTCCTGCAAACACGAAGTGTTGTAAGTGCATTTATACATGAGTTAAGGAAAATGTCAGTCAAACCTACAAATTCCCTGTTAGATCTATCCATGCATCATCAAAATATCTTGATATTCATATTTGGAGCTCATTTGGGCCATAAACATTAATGTGTGCTTCAAAGGTGCGAGCGCCAGAGGGTGGAAAGATGGTAGAAGAAGGCTAGAAGGCAGATAGCGGACAGAAGCCAGAAAAGAGGCAGGCTCCTAGATGTTCAAAACAGCCCGGAAGAAGGCAGGCTCCCGGATGTTCAAAATAGCTAGGAAGGAGGGAGGCTCACAGATGTTCAAAACAGTTGGGAAGGAGGCAAGCTCTTGGATGTTTAAAACAGTCAGGAAGGAGTCAGGCTCCTAGATGTTAAAAACAGCCAGGAAAAAGGGAGGCTCCCGGATGTTCAAAATAGCCGGGAAGGAGGTAGGCTCCCAAATGCTTAAAACAGCCGAGAAGGAGGCAGACTCCTGGATGTTAAAAACAGCCAAGAAGAAGGGAGGCTCCCGGATGTTCAAAATAGTTGGGAAGGAGGCAGGCTCCCAGATGTTTAAAATAGCCGGAAAGGAGGCAGGCTCCTGGATGTTCAAAAAGCCAGGAAGAAGGGTGGCTCCCGGATGTTCAAAATAGCCGGGAAGGAGGGAGGCTCCCGGATGTTCCAAACAGCCAAGGAGGGATAGACTCCCGAAAACGGCCACAGAGGGCCCGGGTTCCAGAGGCCGGGAAGGAGATGGCCGCTGGATCTTCCAAACGGCCAAAGGGGGATGGACTACCGAAAACGGCCACAAAGGACCTGGGTTCTGGAGGTTGGAAGGGAGGTGGCCACCGGATATTCAAAACGGCCACGGAGAGGCAGAGCCCCAGAAACAACCATGGAGAGGTGGAGTCCCAGAAACGGCCACAGAGGGCCGGGCTCCGGAGGCCAGAAGGGAGGTGGCTGCCAGATGTTCAAAACGGCCACGAGAGGCGGACCCCCGAAAACAGCCATAGAGGGGCCGGGCTCCAGAGGCTGGAAGGGAGGTGGCCGTCAGATGTTCAAAATGGCCACGAAGAGGCGGAGCCCCAGAAACGGCCACGGAGGGGCCTAGCTCCGAATGCCGGAAGGGAGGTGGCCACCGGATGTTCCAAAACAGCAAAAGGGGGACGAAGCTCCGAAACCACCAAAACTTAACCAAACTTTGACAAAACCTTGGCAATTCATTTACACACTTCAAACACATCCCAAATCCAAAAAAGGTAGCTCCCAAAGTCAAAAATATGGAAACGGGAGCAACAGGGGTCCACAGATGTTTCCAAACAGCCAAAGAGAAAGGGAATTCCAGAAGGGAAGTTTCGAAACCATCAAAACTTAATGGAACATTTATGAAACCTTGGCAGTTCATTTTACGCACTTCAAACACATCCCAGATCTAAAAAAGGTTGCCCCTAAAGTCAAAAATGTGGAAACGGGAGCGACGGGGGTCCACGGATGTTTCCAAAATAGCCAAAAACTGACGAAGCTCCGAAACCACCGAAACTAAACAGAACGTTAACAAAACTTTGGCAGTTTATTTAGGGACCCCAAACACATCCCAAATCCACCAAAAAGTTGGCCCCAAAGTCAAAAATGTGGAAACGAAAGCGATGGGGGTCCACGGATGTTTCCAAATAGCCAAGGAGGAAAGGAATTCCGGAGGGAAAGTTTCAAAACCATCGAAACTTAACGGAACATTGACGAAACCTTGGTAGTTCATTTACGCACTTCAAACACATCCCGAATCCAAAAATGGTTGCTCCTAAAGTCAAAAATGTGGAAACAGGAGCAACGGGGGTCCACAGATGTTCCAAACAGCCAAGAAGGAAGGGAATTCTGGAGGGAAAGTTCTGAAACCATCGAAACTTAACGAAATATTGACGAAACCTTGGCAATTCATTTACGCACTTCAAACACATCCCGAATCCAGAAAAGGTTGCTCCCAAAGTCAAAAATGTGGAAACAGGAGTGATGGGGGTCCACGGATGTTTCCAAACAGCCAAGGAGGAAGGGAATTCTAGAGGGAAAGTTCTGAAACCATCAAAACTTAACGGAACATTGACGAAACCTTGGCAGTTCATTTAAGCACATCAAGCACATCCCAGATCCAAAAAAGGTTGGCTCCAAAGTCAAAAATGTGGAAACGGGAGTGATGGGGGTGCACAGATGTTTCCGAAATAGCCAAAGCAAAACAAAAGGCAGAAAAGGGATGGGGGGACTTTATTTCTCTTCGAATTTGAATACCCCAAGTAGGTGAATTTGGGTAGGGGAATTTGATCGTTTGATGGCACATGACCAATTTGGGCTTGGATATGGAGCACGTAAAACAAGACAGGAGCAAAGCAACTTGTTGGGAGCTAAAAAAAAAAAGGGAGTCCCTGCCTACGGTGGGGCGTGTGTGCAAAACATGCACAACAACTCTCATGCAAATACCATTATAATCACTATTGCCTTCATGACCTCCAATATAGCCATAAGTGGCTGTCAAAACCTCCCCTTCAGAAAAGTCACTAGTAATAGAAAGGAAGTTAAAACTTGGTGGCAATGTTTCCACTCGTTTGTCTGAGATAACAAGTGTTGGTTCACCACATTCACCATCTTGAGCCACAGGAGTATATTTTGCAAGTAGATGGTAGCCAATAGCAGCAAGCCGAATATGAAATGTATTTGCAATTCTTGATGTGCTTATGGCTTCCATGCCACTTTCATCAGGTTCTAGATCAGCAACAGTTGTTTTGAACCATTGCACTCTACTAGCACCAATCTCCTCGATACTGATTAGATTTCCATTGCTGGTAAACATTGAGAAGTGTTAAGTGATCACTCTCGGGAACAAAAAAAAAATTCTCTTGCTGCATTACTTTCTTCTGCCTTCGCATAGTTTCCCTCTTTGTTCATTTGGTTTTTTTTGTTCTTTTGGCTTGTGTGCCCTTTGATTTGACTCTTGAGAATCGTCACACTTAATTAATGCAAGATCAGTCGATAATGGGTGATAATCTCCCCTTAAACCACAGAGAATTGTAGTGACTTCAATGACAAGGATAGCCTGACAAATAAAGAATAGGTTTCTAATGCCGCAACTTGAAAGCTTTTAAGAAAGCATTTACTCGATGTCAAAATGCATAAATGCTTGAAAGTGTTTTTTTTAAAGACTTTTATTCATTGTTGAATATTATTTTCTCAACCTACTGCATAGGTCTCGAAGTCATTACATGTTGATATCATTTTCTCAACCTACTGCGTAGGTCTTGAAGTCATTACAAGCTGCCAAAGAATGCTAGAAGTCAGTTGTACACCTGATGATTACATTTTATCAAATCACCATCAATTAGCAATCAGGAAAAGAAGCTCGAATTTTTTATTTTAGTTTTGGTCAATTTCTAGCTTTTAAAACTTCATTGGTAGTGCATAATATAGATAACCAACAAAATCACGTGATCAACAGAAGGACAGGAGGATTCTAGTCTTCTCTATCACAAAACTGTAGTTAGTATTGTCTCTTTTGTATCTAATTTTCCATATTTGACAGTGGATATCAAAATGGTTTTTTAATTTCAATGGAGACATTTCAAGATTCAGACAATTTGAAATTCTTTCTACCAGTTGAGGTATTAAATCATGGATTTGTTTGGATATTTGAACAAGGGAAGCAAATGCATTAATAAGTGCTTGCATATCTACTTTGGCTAACACCCATTTATGGTTTTTGGCAGGAATCTTCTTGACTGACATAGCTCATTTATTTCCTCCAGGCTAAGTGAATGGGAATCGAAATGAAATTAAATCTTACTTGTCTTCATTCAATCAATGTAAATCTTGACTAGGGAGATACCATAACCAAGGGAATCTAAGCTTGATATGATGGGCTATTGATGTTGCAATTTGGCCACCATCCTTTACATCCAAAAAAGGGAAAAAATCAATTTTTCTTTGAGATTAAATAAAGTTGTTAATCTATGATTGATGTTGTTTTGCTAAAGTAAAGTTGTTGGGTGCAGATCGCTAAGGTGGAGTTTATCGATCAACTCTTCATAAATTTTATCTACTTCTCATAAAAGATAGATAAATCACAAGCAGATTGGAGTTGGACAAATTGAAATGAAACTTGAAAGAAAAATCATTTTTAAATGCTTATTGTAATGAGTCTAGAGCATCCGTTCACTACTTTTATTTTCTGTTTTAGACCAATTAAATCAATTTGGGTTTAAAATAAATCAGTGATTGATTTTTTTCAAAGATGGGCTAAAACTGAACACTAGAAACTGACTAGTCTTTACTTTTGGGATAAAATTGAAAAATCAACTTCACACTTCATCTTGGTGCATTAAAAAGAATCAAAATCATTGCTTTGAGGCTTAAAATGAACATGTGTTTTTTCGTGTTTCGTAATCTCTTATGCAAAGTAATCTCATCTAAAAAGGTGTATGCACTTCTCTTGCCCTTCATAGTGATCTTGAGAATCAAAAGTCTTTTTGATGACATTAAGTTGCATAAAAGATTGCCTCCACACTTTAGTTTGGGTTTAAAAAATTGAACAAAACACTTTGCGAGTGTGAGTAAACTTATTGCATGTGTTCTCCCTTTGTTTCTAAACGAAGGTTGATCGAACTATGAATAAGTTTATTCACTTTTGTCTATCTTAGAGGGCCTGCCTTGAAGAAAAAGTACTCACCCAAGGGAATGACTCAACTGGGAACACTCTAAAGCCAAGAGTATTTCCAGCTGGGATATAAATGTGGGTATTGGAGTAAACACTAGTATCACATGGTTGATTCCGATGAGATGGATCTAAAAGGGGACTCTCGCCATATGGGTCAATCTCCATGAACGAAAAGTTTGAAATAAAACCCTTGTTTATAGTGGCCTATTAACCCATCCAACAAGTTTATCGAAGTGGTGCATTGGAACTTAGATTCCAAGAAGTTACTTTCCATGTCCGATCTTGGTTAAAGTATAGAGGTTAAGACTTCATTCTTAACATACCTTTATATTTTTTCCTTGGTTGCATGTAAAATAATCTCTTCTATTACGAAGGGCATGAGGCAATCCCACCAAGAAAAATGTACCAATCAAGCTAGGGTTTTATAATGCTTGTGAGTCAGTTTGAAAACACAATGCTTTGATCGAAAACATTGGAAAACCAACATTCAACGAATCATCAAAATTGCAAACCCTTTAGGAGAGGCAAATATCTTTGAACAAATTCACATTTTATTGCTTTCCCTTGGGATTCGTATCCTTAGAGGATTCTAAACATTTGGATTTCATCTCAATTTTCTCCTACTAAGGTCAACAATAGGTAACTTTTGCCTCAAATTTCCTTGGTTTTTGCATAATACACTTTGCGGGATAAGGGAAAAGTTGAGACATTAGACATCTAGATTCAAAATCGAATCAAGAGCGTGTTTGTGGTAAAAATAATCCATTAAGAAAATATTGAATCAATTGGACCCCACACATGTGCTTGGCATCTTTTGGTCATATGGTTTTCATGCAAACATTGGTCTTTTGATTTTGAATTACTCTTAGAGAAAGGCATGTTCTTCACTATCTTGGTCTAGTAAACAAGTCCTTCTTAGGTTCATTTAGGATCAAATCAAACACTTCATCCAAATTCCAAACATTTATCATCCCATCCCATCTAACAACTTTAGAGCTTTGAAAAAATCATTCTAGACTTGGGTAAATCATCGAAATAAAAATCACCTTGTTTAGTTAGGTGTAGGGGAATGCATCCTTTCTCATACATTTAATTGAATTAACAATCCTTTGAACAAATTCATCCTAAGATAACATCTAACATCTTAGGGTTTACAAGTCCATTATCCAAATCCAATCAAAGAAATCAAGTCTAGCATTGATACAAAGTCCCTAAACGTTCAACACCCATATCATTCACCCCTTTCATCATTCATCTCATCATTGTTCCCAAACACCTAGAGGTCACTTTTATAAAAAGGTCAAAACACAAGAGGAACATGGAGTATAAACTTGATCCATACATTATGAGTAATCCAAGTCAACTAAGCTATCAAAGCCTTACAATGCTGATTGATTATCAACACTCACATCTATACAAATCGTACATGGGATCATTACCTTCGACCAATGTCAATAGTACAACAAATGTGAGTATGCCCAAATCAAAGTTTGGGACACCTTTCCCAGTGGTAGATTTAAATCCAAGTCCAAACCTACAAATCCACCAACCGAACAATCAATGCATGAGCATTCAAACGAACAACGTCATCCCACCAAATCCCTACCTGCCAAATGAGAATATACCAAGTACAAGTTTTCCAAACATGAATCCAACAAACTTTGGGATAAATATGTTTGCAAATCATATGAATATTGTTCAAAATCCAAACAAGATGTTAACGACTCCAAGTCAAGGTAGCACCATGCAAAATCAAAGTTACCTAAATCAAGGCAATGTGATTCCCAACATCAACAATGTTCAATTTCAACCCATAATTCCAAATTTGAACATCATCCCAAATTAGAACATTGTCCAAAATCAAACACAAGTACACACTCTGGTGCAGGAGCACCCATAGGTTGTCATTGGTTGTTTAGAGGGTCTATCTAGGATAGTCTTGTCTAAGACAACTAAGCAATCAAATTTAGTTCATTTGAATGTGAGCCTTAATGGAATTTTTGGTTGGGTTTTGATTAGATGAAGGTCATGTTGACCATAGAATAGGTGTCATAAGGTTCTAGCTCAAAATGGGGTTTTGGATTTTTAGGAATTCGTGCAAAATATTTGAAAATGTTGCTCAATTGGAGCTACAAGCGGCCAAGAAGAGCCCAAGGGAGAGGATAACTGAATTGGTGACCTATTTATGGGATGCCTCGGCATTGGAGTGGGGTTGGAAGCATTTTGAATTTGTTTGAAGTTTTTGAATTCAAGAAAAGCAATTGTGATTGTGTGATAATTTTCTAGTTTTTGCATTGAAGTGCTATTTTAATGGATTGATCATGGCACTGTAACTTGTGTAGGATGTAGTGTAGTTTTTCTTCAAGAATTTTGTGGCATTAGTTAGTTTCTTTATTCAATTTCAAGCATTGTTTGTAAATAGTTTTGATTTCATACTATTGCTGGTCTGAACCAGGCAGTTTGTAAGTATGGGGTATTAGTTCACTTTCCCACCGTACAAATTGTACGGCCCTTTGGGAACAGTGACTAGACTACATGGATGTACATATAGTAGGGTTTAGGGCTTTTGAAATCACAGGAGTTGTTGTGGAAGTCTTACCCTAGGCGAGCCAGGGAGTGTCCAGCTAGGGAAGACCTTAGTGCAGAGCACTTAATTTACAGGGGTGTCAAATTCTTGACAAATTATCTTTTGGAGAAAGCAGGTGTGAGTCTTTCCAAGACATGGCAAGCAAGAAGAAACTCCATCAATCCATCTGGTGAGGAAGGGACTTGACAGTTTGCAGTAAGCCAAGAAAGGGCTTAAAAACCCTAGTATTGCTCATTTTCAGATTAGGGATTTGTACGGCCAGTTGTGACCCAAGACCGCAAAAATCCTTGAGAGGTGGGCATATGTACCAGGAATCCCAAGAAAATTTTGGGGTGTCCTTTGGAAAGACTTGGGAAAAACCCTGATTTCTCGGAGAAGGAGACCTAATAAGGCTAGTAGCCTTCTAGGCCTAATAGAATGGTTTGGTAAAAGTGACCAGCAGATGGAGTTAAGTGGACCCCTAATACACTTAGTGGGATGAATTGACGACTTAGGAGAACCTCCACACCCCTGTAAAACTAAATTCAATAATTTGGAGGATTAGTAGCCTTTAGGGTGGATTAAGGGCTAAGGCAATTGTTTCAAGATTGCACCAAGTCTTGACTTGGTAGGAGGATCTATGATGATAGTTGGGTTGGCAAGAAGAAATCAGGGGACCCTAAGAAGGAATAGGTCCTAGAGATTTCAAGTGGTGGAGTGAGCCACCCTAGAGGTCTATCAAGCAAGACCCAGAGCATGAATCAGTGATTGATTCATCCAACCTCCCTATCACACTCCAAATCTACTTAAACAAAAACCAAATCAACTATATCAAGGGAGTCAAGATCGAAATCAAGATCAAATTTAGTGAGATCAAATTGCTACACTTACCAAAATAGTTGAGTTATTGCGCCAAGAGACATCTCCACCACCATTACTCATATCAACATCATTCCTTGGTTTAGGGCTTCCCCCTTTACCTAGCACCAATCACTCCATCCAAATCAATACACCTAACACCAATCAAGCCATCGACATCGCACCAACAGATGGTATCTAATCAAATGACAACATCAATCCTGACAAATCAAAACATGGTCTCCCAAGGGCCTATCACCTCAGTCATTCCAACCATCCCTATCACTTCAATACTTCCAACCACCACTATCACACCCATCACATCTCAACCCGTCACTACCATAATCGCTTCAAACGTATCTCAACCACTTGTCACCACATCCAACACAATTCCAAATCCACCACCACTACCACTAAAACCAAATGCAGCAAGACAATATAACATTGTGCTAAAAGCTCACCAGGCCTACCAAAAGGCCATCCAACAATATCTAGCCATGCAATAAGCAACACGATCTCAACAAGTGCAACAAGCCTCTCAAGCTACCCAACAAACACAAGCACAAACATGAAAAATGATAAATATTGGGGATAACGATGAACATTCAACCATTGGTGATAGCATTGAAAATCTCCTTACCACAATTGCTGAAAGCAATGATCAAGATCTATCCATCAAAGAGCACATTGAAGATGTTTCTATCTCGTCCGAAGATCAAATCAACATAGATCAAGAGTCACTTTTCAATCATGGTCAAAATCCACCAACAATACCCAACAATGATACAATTCAAGAAATTTCAACATCATTTGATCCTATGGTTGAAGACATTGGAAATCCCTCCACCACAATTGTTGAAAACAATGATCAAGATGTCTCCATCGATGAGCACCTTGAAGATGTTTCCACCCCATCCAATGATCAACTCACCATACATCAAGAGCCACTTTTTAGTGATGTATTTCAAGGAGTGTTAGGATTATTTGATCCTATTGACATTGTATGATCCATCGACCAATGATCATATTGAAAATGTCTCTACATCACCTAATGAGTTAGAGAACATATCTCAAGAATTTATTCCAAAGCATGATCAAAATCTTTCACCAAGGTCTAGCAATGGTCCTTTCCAAGACATGTTGATCCCCTTTGACCTCATGGTTACAGATACTGAAGGAACCCTGAACTCGACACTTGAGGATATTGAACCACTTACCATGTCTAAGGACGACATCTAAGAACCCTTTGTAAGCCATCCATCCTTAAAAACAAACCCATGTCAAGAACTTGATCCAAAGCATGTTGAAAGCAACTCTGAAATCATTCAAGATCAAGAATTTGTATCTTCAAAATACTACAACAATCTAATGGACACTCTCCTATCTATGCAAGATGATCATATCCATGTAGCACATACTCCTCCATCTACCCATGAGATGATTTCTGTGGATGGACACGTAGATGATCTTCATTCAGAATAGGATTCTTTCACTCCAAACATTATTACACAAAAAGAGCAGGTTATTGATTCCTACAATCAAACTGAGTTCTCGACATCAGGATCAAATATGTCCTAAACTCAAACTGAGGACATCATGAATAAAGATATCCAACATTATCTGCTCAAGGAAATGAGTTAGATAGAATAGTATAATTTAGAGTTAGCAGAGCAGAAAATTGAAACGTCACCTACGGTGGTCATTTATCAGACAATGCATTCTAAACATGACATCTCAAAATAGGAAAAATCAAAGCATGAAGTCGCTACTATCACCATACTGGGGGAAACTTTGTCTCAAGAAAATGTCAACATAGGGAGCATGAAGAATCCTTATGATGAAACCGATGCCAATACTACAACCAGCCACATCACGAATCTTCATCCACCCATCACCCCATCCATGAATTGGGACCAGCTTCAAAAGAAAGATTTGAATCAAAGTACGAAGAATGTTATCAAAGAAAAAGAAGCTGAGAAGCATAATGGACAAATCAAATACACATGGATACCAAAGAATACAAAGAAAGATCATCCCTATCAAACTCCACCAGTCAAAGAAACTATGCGGAAAAATAAAAAAGGGAAAAGTATCCATCAAAGATGTTTGCAAAATCAAAAGAAGGATTTTCAAGTGACATACAAAGTGTATCAAGTAGTTGGTCCTAATTCCATGCATACTTTCATATCCACCCATCATTGCTCATCTTCCCAAGTTTGGAGAGTTAAAGGTTCCAAATTGTCAACCAATCTATCTCTTATCCCTAAACACACTCCATCCACACCTCCTCGCATGATATCTAGTTCTTACATTGACCATGTATTGGCAACAACCCTTCATCATAAGGATTTAGAAGGCACTCTATTGCGATGTACACACAAAGACAAAGTCAACACCGATATCAATAAAGCATATCAAGAATCCCAAAAGTTGTATTCAAGTGCATGTATCTTAGCAAAGAAGCTTCTTCAGGTAGGATACTAATGGCACATTATGATAGAAGCGTCTACATCAACACCACTAGGTGGGTCAGCATGAATCTTTCAGAAAAAACCAAAAAAAATTAAAAAAAAATTGAAAATCCAAAAAAATCAGAAAAAGGATTGAAAATAGTAAAAAGAAAAAAATCGTCCTCTAGTGAAAACCACTATGGTGGCGCTTTGGGCAAGACCATGACAAAAACCTGGAAAATAGGTGTCATGTGTAGAATTGAGCATCTACGTGCACCAATTCAGATGAAAGCATCTCATCCCATCCATAATAAAGCCAACATTCCATCCATCTTATCCATAATAAATCCCTTCATCCATGAACTAGTTATCCAATCCATTTTTATCCATCTGCATCCATCATCCAAGTTATCTTGATCTTGATGAAAGTTTGGGGTACACTTTACGCTTGCTTATGGTAAAACATCTTGACATGGGTCATTTTCATTGATCTTATCCTATCCAACGTTATCTGGGCCATGAAGCATTACCCAAATGAGCATTCTTTATCTGAACACCTTATCTTATCGCAAGATAATCCTTGGCATCCTTTGCATACTTACCATATCCATCCATCCATACACCTATCCAGGCATCTATCCATGGTATTCCATACATTGCTAAACATTAGGGGCAGATATGTACATCTTGCTTTGAGAATAAATATTGGTCTATGTCCTCCAACTCATGTGGTGATTAGAACATTGGAAAACATGAAATCAAATTGGTCAAGCATTTGCGATCCAAAAAAAAATCACTAGCCCATGGAATATTTTGACGAGAAGACATTCCTTATCATTCTTCATCTTTCATCGAACATCAATCCAAATAATCACTATCAGTTGCATCTAAGTTGTATTTCAAATGTCACATAAAATCATCCAAACATCTTTTGTTCCAAACCAAGCTTCATTAATCATGATCAATGAAATCCAATCAAAAAATCATCATCTCAATCCTTGTGTTGCTTAACACTATCCTTGCATTGTTGTGCATCCTCAACAATGTTATCATCAGCAATCCCATCAACATCTCAATCATTGTGTTGCTTAACACTATCCTTGCATTGTTGTGCATCCTCAACAATGTTATCATCAGCAATCCCATCAACATCTCAATCATTGTGTTGCTGAACACTATCCTTGCATTGTTGTGCATCCTCAACAATTTTATCATCATCAATCCTGATCAATCAATCCTTGCATTGTTGTGCATCCTCAACAATGTTATTGTCATCAATCCCGATCAATCAAATCCTTGCATTGTTGTACATCCTCAACAATTTTATCATCATCATCAATCCATCGATTCGATCGGTCAACCTTAGCTTGATTTTCAAAAAAATCCAAAATAGATCACTGATATTATATCCATATCCAAATCATCAAAATCATGCGAAAATCCAAAAACATCAGAAAATTAGAAAATCCAAAAACATCCAAAACATCAAAAAATCCAAAAAGATTCATAAAAGCCAGAAAACATCAAAAACATGGTATCCAAACTACGTCGTCTCTAAGCGTTAAAAGCGTACAGCCAAAATTTGAAAATCAAAACATTTGTAAAAATCTCAAAAATACCAAAAACAGCTGAAAAACATCCTTTGATCATAATCAATCATCCATAATAAATTGATCACCTTCATCCTTTGGCAAAACAAACAGAAACAATCACAACAATCAACAAAAGCAAACTTCAATTCATAAAATCAAAATCAAACCATCGAACGCAAAATCAAAATCTTGATCATTCACAAACATGTCAATCAACTTATATCAAAATTTCTATTAATCAACTTATTTCCAAACCATCATCATCCTACGCCAATGCATGTCCTAGGATATCGTCTGACAATGGGCATCATTTTGGATATCACTTGGATTCTCTGGTCCTATCAAACACATCCCTCTGGCTGAAGGTATGAAGAACATTGGTTTGTTTGTGTACTTGATCTTTTCTTTTGATTTATCTTATTGCGCTCATTCCAAGGACCTCTCGATGATATCCGAACGAAGGATTTAGAGAGATAGGAATGGGGCAACGCCATTATCTTTTGTCCGTTGTGCTTGTTGACGTTCTTGTAAAATAACTGGGCAAATACTTACTTTGTTAGGGTATGTCCTAGCAAGGTTTCGTGATGTCAAGGTGAACAAGAATTACTCCCACCGCTGCTTGAGCCAAATTCCATCGCGACTAGGTACAACGTCCTAGTTCTTTATACCTGATGCATCGGGGATCTACATGTGTAATCAAACATGGCGGTAGCAGTCTCTTTTTAAAACCCCAATCCTTGATAAGAAAATTATCTATCTATCATCATCATTATCTCTAATAAAGTCTTGTCAGATCATGGACTTGTTGGGTCCTCTTGTCATTATCTCATTTCTTACTTCTGCACTAACATCATGTCATGAATAGTTAATCATCATCACCAGTGCATCCATCCTGCATCCACAAACCATCAGTATTTTGCATATCATCTCACATGCATAATCATCATCATAATATATAGATCCGCACTAAGCATCTCATAAAATCATCCATTGCATAATCATGGCATCACATCATCAATCTCATCCATCTCACATCATATCATCATTTAAGTTGTTTACATAATATAGATTTGTTATTCTAAGCATCTTAAAACCATCTCATTTGCATAACCATCCATTTTGAACCTCTTTATCATGAGATCGAATCTCAAATTGAATCTTTTCACCTAGATCTCTCGAGGGGCAATGTACCAGTACTTTTCCATCAAGCAACCGAAAAAATAAGAATTTTTTGAATTTTGATCATAGCAAGTTTATTCTTTGAACCAACGCAATAAGTACATTGCTTCAAAGAGGGGGAAAATGTAGACACACAAAATATGCATACATGTCAATCCAATAGTTTAATCAAATAACCTTCATTTCATCCTTCAAATTAAATAAATCCACTTCATCATTACATCATTTAAATAAATCAATTAAATCCTAGCATTTCATTAATTAACATTTATCTTGCATCATCCTTTAATTAAATAAACTAAACTTTATTTAATTAAAAGCCTAAAGTCATATTTCTCCCTCTTGATTTAAATAAATCAAATATTTAAGTCAAAAGGGTCAAAACATCCTAATCATCATTAAGCTAACCAAATCCTGATTAAACTAACCTAACCACCCATCACATCCTCTAGCTTTTCCCACTTGCACAAATAAATCAATTTATTGATTTATTAAAATCCTTTTTTTTTTCAACTTGGCATAAAAATAGAATATTCCCTCAAGTTTGAAAATGAAGACAAGTTGACTTGTCCCTTCCAACATTGCATTAACTTCTCATTTTCATGTCCACCTTTAAACATTTATTTCACAAATTTGAATTTGAATCTCCCTCTTGGGAACATTGGCCAAAACTTGCACATTCCTCAACCTATGACAAGTTGACAAGTGGCCTCTTTTCACTGGCTTGTTCTTTGTCCCACATTCATCCATTTGGCTATTTCTCTCATCAAAATAATCTATAAAGAGGCATCATTCTTCAACAAATCATCCACAAATATTATGCAAAGTCACTCTCTTCATTTGAGAACTGATTTTTCCCATCTTACTCCATGTTCAAAGCATTTAATCATTTAGCTTATCTTAGCAAGGATTGGGAAAGGGCTTCTTTCCATAGAAGCACCAATCCAATATGAGATGATTTACTTCATGTTTTATTGTATGCTTTCAACTAGTTTCCTTTGTTGTTTTGATTGCATCATGAAGCATGTTGATTTATTTCATAAGGATGTTGATTATTAGATTTGTTTTAAAATGCTAATCATGCTTTGTGTGTTAGGATTTTAACCAAAATGCAGATTTTCACGTCCACAGTACCAAGAACTTTAAGATCTTTTTGTACATATATATTTTCTATGATAATACATACATGTAACATTTGGGGATGAGGTACCCCATTTGTGACCTCACGGGTTCATAGCTCTGGGTCAAAAGCATTTACCCCTTGAATAAAAATAAAACATTTGGAGCTAAATTTGAAAAAAAAAAAAAAATTACGTTGAATTCAAATAATTTCAATCAATAGTAGCCCATGAAGCTTTCTTTTCTGTGATCTTATTTTCCTATAAATATTTCTTAAAACGTATATTAAAGAGTCCATTTTATTTCTCCTGCATTCTTACATCATATAGCCTTCAAGTTTTAGAAGACATTTCATGATAGTCTATAGATTTTAATTATGGTTGTACTTCTAGAATCCAATAGTTTGGTGCTATAAGGATTTGACTAAATCTATGTATGTAGGACATAAAATGGTGGTGATTATTTGGGAGCTTACATCTTTTCTATCATAATCTATTGTATTTTAATCCTACATTTGTTTTTAAAATTTTAGGCATTTTGCGGTTAGCTTAGGATGGTAAGATTTAACAAATGTTAAGTACATACATAGTTTAAATTTCATTAATTATATTAAATCTCAACACATTATGCATATTCCAAAACTTCATTGAAAATTTCTATTAAATTACAATCCAATTATGTTTGCACTTCAAATTATTCAAATTAAATCTAAAATCCATTTTTCTATGAGAATTTAACTTTATTTTCCTTATGAAACACACAATCTCACCTATATATTTATTCTTCAATATTTTTTTTATCCTTTCTCACCTAGATGAGATCTGATCTTTGATGTCAAAACATCAAGGCATATCAACTAATTCATTTATATGACCAAAATTCATGGCATAGTTAGATTAAGTAGTACCATGAACGTGCAACACATTAGATAGTGTCTTCATTGTTCTATCACTAAAAATTAGTGTCTTAACTATGGAAAATAACTATTTTGGATGTGAAAGGAGTAAAAAAAATTAATTAGAGGTTAGGGATTTTTGAGACAAAAGGTAACGCAAAGTCATTTTTGAAACACTTGTTCATTTTCCCTATTTCTCTCTTCCCTCTCCTCCATGGTGTGAGCTATTATTTTGCAAAATTATTGTTTACAAATTTCTTGTGGATTAGGATATTTAGGTTGGATCTAAAAGAGAGTTGCCTAAGGATTGTGTGCATTACATTCAAGAAGGATAATCTTTGTTGTTGAGGGTTTTAATTTGTGAATGCATTATTCTATTTTTATTTATACAAACATGCTTAGATAGTTTTCATATTAAATTTCATCCTTCGCCTAAGGAGATTGTATGTCTTTCCATTTGTAGTATGCTAAGTTTGAATCAAGATCTATATTTTTACTTGTGAAATTTATATTTGGAATTTTTTTGCTAAATCATTACCATTTGAAACTTGAGTAATCTCCTAATTTGAGATCTCAAAAGGGTATATTCCATTTTAATTTTTTATTTATTTTTAACATTGAAAATTTTCCAAAATTCATTAATGATTTTTTTCAGGAAGTTTGTATGGTTTATTTTTTAAATATCAAAATTGAGTTGTAGCCCATATTAAACCTTTATTGTTTTGTAGGATGAAAATTCTCCTTATGGAAATGCATTTATCTATCTTTTGGATATGAGTGTCTTTGTTTTTTACCTCAATTTATGTGTCACAATATTTTAATCACTTTGGACCTTTTGGTGTTAGGATTTAACTCTAGAGTTAGGAGTAGAGTGAACTTTTATTTCCATTCAAATTTGAATGGTAAACTAGAGGAGCTTGAGAATGGATAAAATATAAAAATATAATTTAAAATGATATCAAATAAACATAAACATAATTAAGATTCAAGACATTATCATGATATATTCACATGTTTATATCCAATTTGTGTACATAAATATATTCACATTGATTATTGGTTGTCCTTTCCATTCTAATTGTATGTTATTGATTTTTATTTTCATTTTCACTATTTGATTATTGGTGTTTATCACCATTTCAAATGTTTTAATTAGTAGTTATCATTATTTACTTTGTATGTTATTAGCAATTATCACCATTTACTTTGTGTGTTATTAGTGGTTAACACCAAATCTTACTATTGGATTCCATTATTCAATATTAGTTTTTCAATGTGTATTCTATTGGATGGCTCATGTATGATATGCAATTAGTATGTTTGATTATTCAACGACTTTTTTTTGTGTGAGTGTTGTTGGACTACCTAATCAATATGCTCCTAGTATAAAGGGGTGGGCCTCATGGTCACACATTATTGGGTGATGTTGATCACTATTAGGTCCATATGGATTCTTTGATATGTTCATTGGAGGGTGTGGAATTATCTTGTTTTATCTTGTTAGTTGTATATTTATATTTCTATTTTCTTGGAAAAGTTGTAAAGATGGATCTTCTAACCCTTGATTAGCTTCAATAATTTCTATTTCCATAATAAGATGAACCATAATGTGAAACAATAATGTAAAATGTATATATATTGTAAAATATAATAAGATGAACCATAATGTGAAAGCCATAATGTAAAATGTATGTACTATAAAACATAATAAGATGAACCATAATGTCAAATGTATATAATGTGAAGATCATCATCTAAGAACCATAATGTGAAAAATCACAATATAAAATGTATAACTTAATCATGTATCTGCATGTAAAATAAATCAAAGTGGAGGATGCCTAATATGACTATGGATCGATCTCTCTCCTGATCCCTATCTGGATCCATGTCCTCATGATTCTCTAGATCCATGGCCTAATGCCTCTCTTGATCCTCGTCTCGATCCATGTCTTGATCTATCTACCTAAAAAATAAAGTACATTAATTAATTTAATGTACACATGTCTAAATGTATTAAAGTCATCTTAAAGTTGTGTACTTTCAATGTTTGAATGTATTAAGTACTTTAAATATTATAAATTATGTGTACCTTAGATGTACCATGCATAGGATCATGTGCATGCTCCAAATATCCAAATCCTGCCAAACCCTCATTTTGCTACAAATTTAAAAATACCAGATTTCAATGAAGAGTGATAACTACTTTAAAGTCAATTTTATTTTATATATGTATGTGAATTTTTACAACACAAAATATATCTAATTATTTGAAAGTACCTGTGTCTCACCCTGGAGCACTCTACCAATGTCACTAATGTCATGAGAATGCATAGTCAAATCAGGGACACCTATATCAGGTAGAGGACCAGTGCCAAAGAGAAGTGAGCTATATGTGCCATGTACATCGTGTGCAGTATCCTCAAGGGCTATAGGCTGGTCTGGAATATGTACATATTGTGAATCCACCTCACCCTAACCAAGCTATCTACCAAAATGTCGTCTAACATGAGTTGCTACACCATCTAAAGGAATCCCATACTCATCATTGATAAACTGGTATGATGATAGTAAATCAGCAATGGAAACCGCAGCAACATTACATATAGCGGCTTCACTCATCTGGGCCACATCTAATGGTGATGGTAGCTCTGCTCAAATGTAAGGATCATAATTGGCATATGTAGCCTTAGTAGGAGGAAGGCTAATCCATGGAAATAATAAGTATTTTCGAGAATGATCAAATGACATCTAATCAACCTAAGTAGCAATCGTGAAAATACTATCAAAAAGGTCAATTCGAGTAGGTGTTGTTGCTACACTTCCTACTACTGCTAGTTCCAAAAAATTTGGAAGAACCAAAAGGTTTGGACCAACTAATTCCCTCTTGTTGACAGGTGGTGGCAAATTTGCACATATAAATTGAGGTTTGTCAGTAAACCTCCCTTTTCCCTGTCTAGCATGTGAAGGAATAGATGTGTAGTCCATTGCTAACCCTAAATGAAGCTTAGAATATAGTTGTTTACAAAAATAAAGTGGCAACTCATCATTATGAGACCATCTATGATGGGTTGCCAACCATTTAGGATATCTAAAAGGAGCAACAAGCTCATCTGTACATCTAGTAACAACATATCCTCTAACTTTATTTTGTCCCATATAATGAGGGAACATGTGCACATTATGCACGTTGAAACTCTACTAGTAATAGATCAATTTTCTCTATGCCAACAAAATTGTTGGCAAGGGACCTGTAAAACTCCTTTGTGTAGACCTCATCATAAGGATTATAAGATTGAATCGTTTAAATCATACAATGGATCTCCTATTGAATGCTAACTAATCTATCTCTATTAGTGAGATTAGGGGAGTTAAGTATTGTTTGGTCCAAACATCTCAAAGCATTCTCTAATCTCCTAATGTTATCACTATATAAATTAGACCTAGCATTAGCTTGTTGTTGAGGCTGGGTGGAATGATGTGATCCCTGATTATCAGCCATATCTATATAAATGTGTCAAGATCTACAAATTTAATTAAAACAAGAAAATTATAAACATCTACCAATTATATTTCTCTAATTTAGTAAAATATATGCAATAACCATTTTTCTAGTAAGATGCTCCATAGAAAATTATAAAAAAATAGGAAATACATGAGCAATGAGTGGCTTGAACATCATGAAGTAATTTAATAAGAACAATTTTAAGTTCATTCAACTATCTATGAAAAAGAGGGAGAAAGGGAGAAAGTAGGATTATAAAAAATTTCCTATAAAAGAAGTGGTACTAAAATATCCTAATGAAACCTTACATGTAAAAGTAACAAATAATCATATAAATACATAAATCTTGAATGAACTTCTACACTATAATTATGTGTGGTGCAATTCTACTTCATGTTAGAGAACCTAAGATATTCTATTATGGTTGAGGTCTTAAAATTGTTTATCCTTTTGTCATTACACACATCTAGGCCTTTTTGGATGCCTCACTAAGTGAATGTATAATACCATTCTTGGTGATGGTGTACATGAACAATACAATAAATGATCAATCAAATACACAAGAATATTAAATAACAATAAATGATCAATCAAATACTTTATTGAAATAATCTTGGAAGGCTATTAATTAGATTTATGTGAATGGATAAGTGTAGCTAGTTATATAGTAGAAATTTTGGTGCCTACAATGTATTTTAGGATATGACTTAAACAACTCTATAATTTCATTTAAATGCATGATTTTATAAATATATTTAAGTTGTGCATTTAAATGAAATTATATAGTCTAAAAACTTTCTTACATTAAGTTGTAAGTCATATATCCTAAAATACACAAGTGCTAGGCACCAAAATTTCTACTATAGCTAATTTCACTTATGTGAAAGGATAAGTGAAACTAGTTATATAGTAGAAATTTGGGTGCTTACGATGTATTTTAGGATATGACTTACAAATAGGTCTATAATTTCATTTAAATGCATGATTTTATGAATATATTTAAGTGGTTTGCATTTAAATGAAATTATAGTCATACTCTTACATTAATTTGTAAGTCATATCCTAATTTCTACATTGCCCTAGGCACCAAAATCTCTACTATAACTAGTCTCGCTTATCCATTTACATAAACTCCAATTCCTACCCTTCCAATATTATTTCAATAAAGTATTTGACTAATCAATTATTGTATTGAATGTACACCATCAGCAAGCATGACCTATTAAAAATTCACTTAGTGTGAGGCATCCAAAAAGCCCAATTATTACCCTTCAAAATTATTTCAATAAATTTTTATTTAATATTCTTCTATTTTTTATTGGAATTTTGCACATTCAATGAATTGACTACATTCGAAGGCTAATATGTCAAAGAGTGAGTCTACAAATACATTTTGAACCCAAGATTTCTCACATTCAATACATTAAATGATCAATCAAATACAAAAGAATATTAAATAAGCATTTATTAAAATAATTTGGAAAATTAATAATTGGCCCTTTTCACCATTCTCCATGATGGTATACATTGAATACAATAAATGATCAATCAAATACTTTATTAAAATAATATTCGAAGGGTATTAATTAGAGTTATGTGAATAGATAAGTGAAAGAAATTTTGTTGCCTTTAACACAATGTATTTTAGGATATGACTTACAAGTTAATGTACAAGTATGACTATAGTTTCATTTAAATGCACCACTTAAATATATTCATAAAATCAATGTATTTAAATGAAATTATATCTAGTTGTAAGTCATATCCTAAAATACATTGTAGGCACCAAAATTTCTACTATATAACTAGTTTCATTTATCCATTCACATAAACTCCAACTACTACCCTTCCAAGATTATTTTAATAAAACTTAGTTAATTGATCAATTATTGTATTGAATGTACACCATAACCAAGCATGACCAATTAAACATTCATTTAGTGTGAAGCATCTAAAAAGGTCAATTATTACCCTTCCAAATTATTTCAATAAATTAATTATTTAATATTTTGAACTATATTTTATTGTCATTTTGCATGTTTAAGTGAATTGAGCGAGTGAGTCTACAAATACATTTTGAACCCAATTTTTCCCACATTCAATACATTAAATGACCAATCAAATACAAAAGAATATTAAATAACCATTTACTAAAATAATTTGGAAGATTAATAGTTGGCCCTTTTCGCCATTCTCCATGATGGTATACATTGAATACAATAAATGATCAATCAAATACTTTATTGAAATAATATTCGAAGGGTATTAATTGGAGTTATGTGAATAGATAAGTGAAAGAAACTTTGTTGCCTAACACAAAGTATTTTAGGATATGACTTACAACTTATTGTAAGAGTATGACTATATATTCATAAAATAAATGCATTTAAATGAAATTATATCTAGTTGTAAGTCATATCATAAAATACATTGTAGGCACCAAAATTTATACTATATAACTAGTTTCATTTATCCATTCACATAAACTCCAATTACTACCCTTCCAAGATTATTTCAATAAAGTATTTAATTGATCAATTATTGTATTTAATGTACACCATCACCAAGCATGACCAATTAAACATTCATTTAGTGTGAAGCATCTAAAAAGGTCAATTATTACCCTTCCAAATTATTTCAATAAATTAATTATTTAATATTCTTCTATATTTGATTGCCATTTTGCAAGTTCAAGTGAATTGAACAAGTGAGTCTACAAATAAATTTTGAACCCAAGTTTTCCCACATTCAATACATTAAATGATCAATCAAATACAAAAGAATATTAAATAACCATTTATTAAAATAATTTGGAAGTGTAATAATTGGTCATTTTTTCCATTCTCCATGATGGTATACATTGAATAAAATAAATTATCAATCAAATACTTTATTGAAATAATCTTCAAAGGGTATTAATTGGAGTTATGTGAATAGATAAGTGAAAGAAATTTTGTTGCCTAACACAATGTATTTTAGGATAAGACTTACAACTTAATGTACAAGTATGACAATAGTTTCATTTAAATGCACAACTTAAATATATTCATAAAATCAATGCATTTAAATGAAATTATATCTAGTTGTAAGTCACATCCTAAAATACATTGTAGGCACCAAAATTTCTACTATTAGTTTCATTTATCCATTCACATAAACTCCAACTACTACCCTTCCAAGATTATTTCAATAAAGTATTTGATTGATCAATTATTGTATTGAATATACACCATCACCAAGCATGACCTATTAAACATTCATTTAGTGTGAGGCATCTAAAAAGGTCAATTATTACCCTTCCAAATTATTTAAATAAATTAATTATTCAATATTCTTCTATATTTGATTGGCATTTTGCATGTTCAAGTGAATTGACTAAGGCTGATATGTTAAAGAGTGAGTCTACAAATACATTTTGAACCCAAGTTTTCCCACATTCAATGTACATTAAATGATCAATCAAATACAAAATAATATTAAATAACAATTTATTAAAATAATTTGGAAGAGTAATAATTGGCCCTTTTTTCCATTCTCCATGATGGTATACATTAAATACAATAAATGATCATTCAAATACTTTAATGAAATAATCTTTGAAGGGTATTAATTGGAGTTATGTGAATAGATAAGTGAAAGAAATGTCGTTGCCTAACACGATGTATTTTAGGATATGACTTACAACTTAATAAAAGTATGACTAATTTCATTTAAATATTTAAATGCACCACTTAAATACATTCATAAAATCATGCATTTAAATCAAATACATTGTAGGCACCAAATTTTTTACTTTAACTAATTTCACTTACCCATTTACATAACTTCAATTTAATAACTCCAATTACTAGGTACTAAAAATTTTGTTGCCTAACACAATGTATTTTACAATGACTTACAACTCTATAATTTTGTAATGCATAAAATTATAGAATTGTAAGTCATATCTATAATTTCTACTAGGCCCACATACTAAAATACATTGAATAGGCACTAAAATTTCTACTATAACTAGCTTCACTTAGGGTTGGTGTTTGTGAGCTTTCCATTTTTTCATCAATGTTTACTAACTCTTTTGCTTGATCTAAGTCTCTCATAGATTTTGAGTAACATAGGTTATGGTTTAAATTGTGTACAAAAAATGTTTCATTTTTAAAATCTAATATCTCATAGATTCTTCTATTTTTTTAAAATATGAAATTGGTTAATATTACCATATATTTCTAATTTTATTGGTATGGTCAACAAGATAGCATTAGTTGGTCCAAAAAATTTAGAAAAATCCAAACATTTTGGATGAACCAAACAGTTTGGACTAACTAATGCCCTCTTATCAACCATGCCATATTTCTTATTTTTATATTTCTCTCGTTGCATTTATATTGTTGTAATAAATTTCTTTGCAAATCATTGTGTGATGTTCAAAATTCTTTAATCAATGAGCTTTTTCTAGTGTGCAACTGAGAGCATGCAAATCAAGTTAGTGACACATTGAGATTGGGCTTCATGAAAGGGTGGGTTGCATGGTGTGAGCGAAAAAGATGAAGTTCAATCATGTTTTTTTTAACAATAAAATAAATAAATGAATATACTAAGAAATCTAGATTGTATATGTATTTATTTAATTATAAGAATAACCATAATAAATTATTTATATAAATATTTATTCATTTATTCATATTTATATTTTATACATGTATTTATTTAATTATAGGAATAATCATAATGAAGTGTTTATGTTTATATAAATATTTATTCATTTATTCATATGTAAATGTTAAATTATTATTGTTTGAGAATAAGAGAAATAATAAAATTAATATGTATACAATATGTACATAATATTTACACACATATATATAGATATTGACATTAATAGCATAAAAGTTAGGATTAAAAAGCAATAGATGGGTATTGTTGTAATGATACAAGTAGTATCTTTTTTTTGTTGTTGTTTATATTTGAATAGAAATGTAGCCCCTCATGATACTATTATCCAGTTGGGTGGATTATTGGAGTCTAAATGGACAATGAGCTCAATGATTTAATTTAATTATTATTAATCCTTTTGCTCATACATTACATATTTCAATTAAAATAGTAAGTAGGGTTGAAACCTACTAGTGTGAAAGGAGTTCAAGTCAATTTAGTATACCAAGAGAGTAATATGTATAGTAATTGAGTTAAAGGTTGAATGGGCTAAGTTTATGTATGCCCTCCCTTGGATATTATTCCAAAAAAAATTAAACAAAACAAAACACATCGTTGGTCAACTTTACCAACCTTATTAATCATAAAGACATTTTTTAGCTCAGTGTTGGTTAGTTGGAAGTAAACCAAAGTGTAAGGTTAGAAGATTAGGGATTATTTTTATTATGCAAGGAGGGCATACATTTGTATCCTTTATCCTAGTGTTCCCCCTCAAGATATTCAATTTTTGTGGTGTATCCCATCGAGACCCTTCTCGAAGGGATAGATTATCTTTATTTGGGGGTCTATGTTATTAAGCTTGCAAACTCATACACACATCCTTGCCCACAACCCACTCTGGAATGATGTTGTGATGGTGGTGTTGCATGATAAATGTCTCTTTATGCATGTAGTAGGGTACCATGTCGTGTGTGGCTTGCATTCCATAATATGTTACCGTTTAAAAAAAAGGGAAGAGAGTTTTGAGCTTCAGTTGAATTAGGGAATTATAGGTTCATAGGTCAAAGAACAAAAGAAAAAGCTATTTGTATATAGTTATTCATAATATATCAAGTAGTATGGAAGGCTTCGTCAAACTAAGAATTGAATAATGAAAAATTGTAGATTGAACCTTACTAGGAGGATAATGTTACACATTATAAAGCTGAAAGAGAAATACATGAGACATAAAAGCAAATAATATTTCATAGTATCACTCAATGGGGTGGCAAAGAATAGGTGGTTTTGTACTTAATCAATATTGATCAAATACAAAATTTTGTAAGCCAAGATTGAACCTTACTAGGAGGATAATGTTACACATTATAAAGTGCATAATTAAATACCTGAAAGAGAAATACATGAGACATAAAAGCAAATAATATTTCATAGTATCACTCAATGGGGTGGCAAAGAATAGGTGGTTTTGTACTTAATCAATATTGATCAAATACAAAATTTAACCCAAAAATTACTCTTCTTAAGCCAAGTAACCAACTCTCAAGCATACCAATCATCTTCTAGAAAATCACTTGCCATAGATTTCAATCAGTACTATGGCTAACTACTCCTCCCCAAAATACTTCCATGTCAAAATTAACTTTGACCTGATCAAGAAAATGGCCAAATTGCATTAGATATTTAATACTTATAGTTTTTGTACACCAATAACTTTGGTTCATTAGATTTAGTAGATTTATTTTTATTTGATATGCTGAGGCCTACTGGTTAATATGGTCTCTCCTATAGTATGTTGAGGCTTCTACAACACTCATGATTTCCTTACCTGTCCGAGGCTACAGCTCTCCTTGTTATCATTGCATACAAAATATCCATCCTTTTAGGGAAATTCATAGCATCTCTCTTCCTTACAGAGAGCTCATTTCCTTTGATAGAAATAGCTCAATTATGATTACTTCTAGGTTCCTAAAATTTTACAAAATCCCATTCTTTAAATTAAAAGTTTGTAAGAACTGTTTTTAAATGTATTGAGCATTATTGTTTATCTTTTGAGTATTAACTAAATAAATTATCTTTTATTGAAAAGACTGAGATTGAAGTAAGTAATACTATTACTATCGATTTGAACGAGGGACAATAAAAACATTATTTATTAGTATTCTAATTGGGGATAATTGTTATAATGAACTACATAATCCCTTGTTTTGATTTCTACAAACTACTGTTACAATAGAGCACATAAATTTTCATACAAAAATTACCCAAGAGTTGTTTCTATAGCCAAGAATATATGAGTTAATATTCAATTCTTATGTTGCATATTTGTGGTTTATCTATATGTTCAGATCTATAGGTTTAAATCTCCATAGTAGACCGAGTATTGGGTCTCAAATCCACTTACACCTTCATATCCAAGAGATGGATCATATCCAATCTTCATCTTCCTTGATGAATTTGAGTGGTAAAAAGAATGTAGAAATAATGGTATACAGAAAACTAAAACTTCCCAGAAAATACTCATATGAGGGAAAAACCCCAAAAAAATCTAAACCAATATTCACAGCTTTTTCCAGCCATTTATACTTTTCAATATTCACAGAATACTTCAAATAGAAACAAAATAGAATGATACCCTAACTTTCCAGCCAATATTCACAACCTTTTCCAGCCATTTACAATAGAAATTTATTTGCAATGAATACTTAAAACGGAAACAAAATAGAATGATACCCTAACTTTAACTTTCAACGAATCACATTATTCTGAACAAAGAAAAAAACAAAACATGAAAAAAAAAATCTCTTGGCTATTGAATCATCACTCACAAAATCAAATGATTGAATGCAAAAAAAACCTGGGTTCGATCATTTTTGTAGAGACGTGATTCACTCAACCAGTTTTCGCTCACGATCTCTTCGGCCAAACATGGAAAGTGTGAACACTCGGCTTTTTTTTATTTATATTGAACTCCTTCGGTTGGAAGGGATTTTCCTGAGTATGTTTTGGTTGAAACCCACTCAACCAAAACATTGAAGCCATGTAGGCGCCATTTCGTTGCCAAGTAGGTTCAGTCGAAATCTACTTGGCCAAATCCCTTTCAGCTAAAACAAGTATGATAGAATCCATATGGTTGGCCAGAAGGGTGACATAGGTCTATACTTTTACCCATTTCTTCCCTCA